>BLSH010143069.1:551124-568686 GCA_018402905.1 Glandirana rugosa | reverse complement strand
ATTTTCCCTATCCCCATTTTTTTGTAGGGCACTTGCCCTAGTTTGAAGATGATTTTAGAACAGTTATATGGCTTCTACCGTTAATTAATGCTTTTCAGACACAGTTTGAAGATGATCCACATTCATCTCCATTTTTGCATTTTTTATGTTTTTATTTTTTTAAAAATATTTAAAGTTATTTCACTGTCCCCATTTTTTTGTAGGGCACTTGCCCTACCCTTACCCCCATTTTACTTCCTTTTGCAGCCCTCTAGGGCTTTCCAGGACTTTGTTACAGCCATTTTTGTGCCTAAAAGTTCGGGTCCCCATTGATTTCAATGGGGTTCGTTGTCCGTGCGATCGTTCGGGTTCCGTCCGGACCCAGACCCGGACTTTGTCCCGAAGTTCGGCCGGACCAGCAGAACCCGAACTTCCAGAGGTTCGCTCAACTCTAGTCTTGACATGATAGCAGTGCAATGTAAATTTTGAGCTTTCAGAGGAGATGGTGAGTTAGATCAGTTCACTGGGGGGGGGCTTTAAAACTGAAACCTGGAAACACAACAGAATGCATATGGTACATGCAGACTATTCTCTTCTGCTAAAGGGTTTGCAATCCTGTTTATTCATTCTTGTTATCCGAACTCCCCTGACAGACAGCATAGCCAAGTGCTAGACCCCCTTTTTTGCTAAATCTGTGTAAAAACAATAAACTCAGTAAGAAATAGCATATAGAATAAAATAAAATCATATATGTGTAACACTAACTAATGATTGCAGCTAGAACATCTCAAAGTGTTTCTCCACTACGCTCCAAATAACATACACTATATAATAACTTGATGTAGCACAATCTCAAACCCAATGTGCATTCTTAACAATCAAATTTAATAATAGAACATACTACTAACACAAAATTATAAGTCAACAAATAAAGGGGTTGTTTTACTAAAGCTGGAGAGTGCAAAAACCAGTGCAGCTGTGCATGCTAGCCAATCAGCTTCTAACCTCAGTTTGTTCAATCAAGCTTTGACAATAAGAGCTGGTTCACACTATAGCGACTTGGGAGGCAACTTGTGTCGCTCCAAGTCGCCCCAAGTCGCTTGCCAAGTGAAATCCCATAGAAGTGAATGTGAGCGGTCTAAATGTACATTACTGAAGTCGCTTCGACTTCAGAAAAGGTTCTTGTACTACTTTGAGGCGACTTCTATCCGACTTGTGCCCATAGAAATCAACGGAAGTCGCCTCCAAGTCGGATCCCCAATCTAAACAGAAGCGACTTCACAGTGAAAAGAATAGAATTTATTTTAGGGCAACCCCCTCCCTCCCTTCTCTGATTGGCCAAAGCAAATTCGCCTGGCATGAAGTCGTGTTGTAAGTCGCCTCAAGTAGTGCTATAAGTTGCCCAAAGTCGCGCTGAAGTTGCTTTCAAATCACCTGGCAAAGTCGCCCCGCAAGTCGGATCGCCCCTGTGTGAACCGGCTCTTAAACCTTGAAGCTGGTTTCTGTGTGAAGCTGCACTGAATTGTGCACTTTCAAGCTTTAGTAAATCAACCCTAAAGTGTCCATATGACACTTGTGTTGTGACATTAATGTTCTTTTCTCATTCTTATAAGAACAATCTGTGCAATGCATGTATCCACCCAGTGCTTGTATCATGAGCTCACCTCATTCCATTCACCCCAACAATAGAAACAGGAGCACGAGCCACGTTGATGGGCTGAGCGATGTGAGTGGTACGAAAGAGGAAGTA
Source organism: Glandirana rugosa (assembly GCA_018402905.1). NCBI lineage: Eukaryota > Metazoa > Chordata > Amphibia > Anura > Ranidae > Glandirana > Glandirana rugosa. Next base: position 566,957 of record BLSH010143069.1, on the reverse strand, counting down.
AACCCTGATGGGTTTACTTCCTCTTATTCACGTGAAATGTAAAAGCACAATAGGCTAGTATGCATCGCATACTAGCCTATTATGTGCCACTTACCTGCCATTGATGCCCACGCTGTCTACACAGCAGGAAGTGTCCATCTTCGCCCCTCTTCCTTCCGGCGCCGCAAACTCAGGCACTGTGACTGGCTGGAGTCGCGGGACGTCACTCCCGCGCATACGGCATGCTGTCGGTGAAGAAACAGTACGGAGGCCGTTTCTTCACTGCGCATGTGTTGAATGACGTCGGCACATGCCAGTATAGCGTATATCTCCTAAACCGTACAGGTTTAGGAGATATATAGGGAACCTACAGGTAAGCCTGATTACAGGCTTATCTGTAGTTTAAAGTGGTTGTCAAGAGTTGACAACCACTTGAAGGACTTATGGATTCAACCCATGTCTTGTAATGCTATATCATATCACTTTGAGCGCTTTTTTAATGTGATTGGTTTTACTGGGTAATTTTAAATAAACAAGCATTCTACTATACAATACAATACGCAGAGTACTGTTTTGTTCCCATATATTTTTACATGTTATTCATATGAGAATGTGGTGCTACCGGAGGAGAACACAGGCCAGAGTAGGAGCCAAAGTCTGACAGCCCATTGTGGCACAATTAGCGCATATATGACCTTGATTCATTGTTGGGGTGAATGGAATGAGGTAGGCGCATGATACGCACACTGGGTGGATGTATGCGTTGCAGGGATTGTTCTTAACCACTTCCTGACCGACGTATGCAAAATGACGGCAGGGAAGTGGCTTAGTTATCCTGACTGGACGTCATATGACGTCCTCAGGATAACAAGCTGCCGCGCGCCCGGGGGGGGGCGCGCATCGCGGCGATCTGTGGTGTGGGAGGTCAGTCTAACCCCCCGCAATACCGATCTCGGTAAAGCGATTCGATCCGAAGCACTTTACCATGTGACCAGCCGTGACCAATCACGGCTGGTCACAGTGTAACACAGGAAAGCCGTTTATCGGCTTTCCTGTACTCAGGTCTGCAGACCTGAGGAGCGGAGAGCCGATCGGCTGCATCCCTGACAGGGAGGGTTTGTGCTGATGATTTACCAGCACAGCTCTCCCTCGGATCGCCACCCTAGACCATCAGGGAGCCTGCCCAGGGACCACCAGGGATGTGCCCACCCAGGACCACCAGGGAGCCAACCAGGGACCACCAGGGAGCCGATCTGGACCACCAGGGAGACCCCTCTAGACCACCAGGTAAGTGACATAGTGCCCAGTGTGGATGGCACTCAGTGCCACCTTCAGATGCCACCCTAGACCACCAGGGAATGAGCCCCTATCAGTGTATATGCCCACCAGTGCCCACCAATGCCCCTCACAGTGCCCACCAGTGCCCCTATCAATGCATACCAGTGCCACATATCAGTGCCCACCATTGCCACCTACCAGTGCCCACCTATCAGTGCCCATCAGTGCCACCTATCAGTGCCCAGTGCCGCCTATGTCTATGCGTGCTGTCTATGAGTGCCCATCAGTGCAGCTTAGCAGTGTCCGTCAGTGCTGCATATCAGTGCCCATCAGTGCTGTATATCAGTGCCACCTATCAGTACCCGTCAGTGCTGCTTATCAGTGCCGCCTAAGAGTGCTCTTCATCGCTGCATGTAAGTGCCTCATCATCAGTGCCACCTCATCAGTGCCGCCTCGTCAGTGCCAATCAGTACTGCCACATCAGTGTCCGTCAGTGTAGCCTCATCAGTGCCCACCAGTGATGGACAAAATGTACTTATTAACAAAGTTTTGTGACAAAAATAGAGAATTTTTTTTTTTTTTTCAAAATTTTCGGTCTTTTTTTATTTGTAGCGCAAAAAATAAAAACCGCAGGGGTGCTCAAATACCACCAAAAGAAAGCTCTATTTGTGGGAACAAAATGATAAAAAATCTGTTTGAGTACAGCGTCGCACGACCGCGCAATTGTCATTCAAAGTGCAACAGCACTGAAAACTGAAAATTGGTCTGGTAGTAAAGTGTTCTAAGTGCATAGTATGGAAGTGGTTAAAGAGGAGTTACACCCACCCCTTTCCAAAAATAAAAGTGAGCAGCTACACATACTGTAGCTGCTGACTTTTAATAATAGGACACTTACCTGTCCTGGAATCCAACAGTTAAAACATGTTAATCCATGGTGAAAAAAACAATAGACATGTGCAGAGTGAAAAAATTTGTTTCGTTTTGTTTCGTTTTGATTCGTTATTTACATAAGTTTGTTTAGATAGATTCATTTCATTTGTTTAATTCGTTTTCGCAATTCGTTTCCTTTATTCATTTTCAAATCGATTAGAAAAGTTTTTGAATCAGTTTTGAATAGTTTTCCAATTCGAAAAGTTTTCAAATTTGAATCATTTTTAAATTCAAATCTTTTTCAAACTCAAATCATTTTCGAATCAGTTTCCAGTTTCCAAGGAGAATGGGATGGAGTGGAAAGTGGAGGAATAGAATGGAAAAAATAGAATACAATAGAGGGGAATATAACAGAAAATGAAAGAATATGATGTGGTTGAGTGGAACAGAGCTGATTTACTCTGTTGTATTCTATTCTTTTGTTTTCTGTTATATTATTTTCTAGTCTATTGTTTTTTTTTCTGTTCTATTCCTTTCTTTTCTATTGTATTTTGTTCTCTTTGGAAATTGGAAAACTATTCAAATTCAAGGACTTTTCTAATTCAAATTCGAAAACTATTGGAATTTGAAAACTTTTCTAATTCGAATTTGAAAGCTATTCAGATTCTAAAAGTGTTTGAAAACTATTCTAATATTATTCAATTTCGTCCGAATTTTCTTTTTCGTTATTTCGGATTCGTTTAAATTCAGAACTATTGTCATTCAGAAATTTGGATACATCCGAATTTCCAAAAAATGAAAATTCGTCTGAATTGTAATTCGGAACGAAATTAACCGCCCATGTCTACCAGCAATGTCGGGTGCTGCCGCCATTGCCGGTAAAGAAACCCAGCAGTGAAGCTTTGCACTCTCTTACTGGCCCGGCGGCAGAGGAGGAGAAGACCAGACTTCTGACGTACCTTCTGACATACCGATGTAAGTGGGGACAGGGGACCTGTCAAAAACAGTTACCCATTCTCCCCTCCCCCCTGAAAGGTGCCAAATGTGGCACCGGAGGGGGGGGGCGATCCGATAAGCGGAAGTTCCACTTTTGGGTGAAACTCCGCTTTAAGAAGGAGAAGAGAACGGTATGGTGATGGAGGACTATCTATTTGTTTGCATCATATGGACTCTTTATTTATTGACTAATGATTTTGTGTTTGTGATAGGTTCCATTTTTAAATTTGATTGTTAAGAATACACATTGGATTTGAGATTGCGCTACAACAAGATATATAGTGTATCTCTCTTCTTACTACACTACTGTTAAGCAATACAGCCTGGTCCAGTATCCGTCCCAGCCTGTAATTGGATGATAAAAGAACAGTAGTACACTGGGGTGATCTGCACTGTTATTTTCCCACTTTAAGCATGCTCATAGAGTTATATTAATACTCTGCAAGTAGAGAAGCCCCAGTCGAATCAGAGTTCTGACCTTTCCTCTCCCAGTCTGAGTATTTCTTTTTTATGGGGTCACAGGAGTCAGATGTCAAGAGAGATTCAGATGCCTTTGCTAGTTCTATGTAAAAATATATTTTATATTTTTTTTAATGCATAACTTTAAATAGTAATTTAATAACTAATTTAAGTTCAGCTTTACAGTCTGATGATTCATGGGCATTCCTTTATACTTACATCAATCATAGTTTCTTGCGTCTGTAGAATGGATTTGGGTTCTATGTCAAGGCTAATAACTATGCTGGGAAAAAAAGGTTGCAGGCAATCTCCGGGTGCATCAGATATATAGATTTGTCTCTGAAGACACGCAGGTCAGTTGAGCACAAGTCAATGGAAAGAAAAGGGTACGCTATAATAATTGTTCATTGCTTTTAACCTGTGCCCACTCCCAGCAGTAAAACTAACAATAGGCTTTATGTACAAAAACAACAGGAAAGGAAATATTCTGTCTTGCCTACAGCAGCCAGACATATTTTCCTTCTATTTTCCTTTTATTTTGTATTCTGCATTGGAGAAATGACAGCTGGATTTTAATTGGCTGCTGTTTATTACTGCCATTTGTATAGCAACAATTTACACATCACTTTACATACTGTACTTCACATCAGTCCATGCCTACATTCTAAGGTCCCTGCCTCACGTGCATACATACACATACTAGTGCCAATATAGACAGCAGCCGATTAACCTACCTGCTTGTTTTTGGATTGTGGGAGAAAACCGGAATTCCCAGAATAAACCAACACAAGAATAGTGAGAATGCACAAACTCTGTGCAGACAGTGTCCTGGCTGAATTTAAACCAAGAACTCCAATGCTGCAAGGGCAAAATTATCCTACTCCTAGAAATACTTAATAAGATTAGGAATGTTAAAAACAGCTCCAGTTCTGCCATTACATTTGAAGTTAACATCATATTAATATACTGCTACACTTAGAGGGGCTGCTGGTTTTACCAGTTTTTTCCCAAACACTACAGGGACCACCATTCACCCAAGCAACAATCCATTCACTTAGGCTTCAATAAACAGTCTAGAGGTTGTGTTTTTGTTATTTATTGCTGATAAAACTTGCAACAGGAGAGGGATTAGGGCATGGGATACTCCAAAAAGGTTAGTACTTAGCAATTAGAGGACTGTCTTCTCCTTAAGCAATTGTGAATATTGGACAGTTTAATGCCTCCCAGCTAGGGACCATGAGCCAAGTCTCTTTGGCATCTGACCCCCCTGCACCACTGCACAGCTATTTGTGCAAAATTCAATCTCAGGAACACTGCACAGTACAGGAGAGCACTCTTCTGTAAGCTCACAGTCCATGACACTGCTGAGGACAGGGAATGGCCAGTATCTGTGACTCTTTTAGAGCATTCTCAGTCCAAGCAACCACTGGCACTTATTTCCCAAAAGCACACAGTCACCAGAAATCAATTCAGGGTCATTACTCATAAGTTCCCAGCACACCAGACAAAATCCAGTGAGACAGTCCTTCTTTAGACCAGATCCCTTGGTGAAGTCCTTCACTCAGTTTCAGATCACTTACAGGTCCCAGCCCTGTCACTGCTGAGACCTCATAGAACAGCAACACAGTCCACAGACTTAGGGACAATAGCCACCTTAGGCTTGGAACTCCTGTTTCCGAGGGAAAGACAATCTCTCCAGGCTTCAGACTATTTATCAGCTTCCTCCGCCACCTTCTGGGCACACCTCCACAGGGATTCGCTAGGCCCTGATCAATATTTAGACTGTTTTTTTTTATCCTCCCTCTTGTAGAGGCAATCAAACTCCCAGCCTGTGAGACCCTGAACATACCAGAACAAACAATCACTGCTACTTTGATTACAGAAAGAGACAAAAATTAAACCTAGCAGCCTAACTAGGAAGGTGCTACATTAAACCCGCTTTTATAACTTTTGAGGAGAAGGCCCAGGCCTGCCTATTAGCGCCTATCTTTATCGAATGTCCTATTCCTCTTGTCCTAGGGGGTCCCAAGCCTGCTGTTTCTCATCCCTGTTTGCAGGTGTCTTATTTAGCTAGCTAGGTGCTAAGGAGACACTTGTGCCTGAGATCTCCCTTCCAGGACTTAAGTCATGCATAGACATACACAGTACCTGTAAAGCCCTGCCCCTGCTCTCTCCTCCCCCCTCCTCCTAGCAATTTGATGGTAGCAGTGGCCTATCACTCTACTGCACTCAGTGTCTCTTATAGAACAAGGAAGTTTGGGCAACGGCGCTGATCAGCCCCAGAGCTGGTAGTGGCGACAAGGGCAGTGTTTGGGGACAGGGGGTAACACCTGTGCTGGGGCATTTACCTTAATGCTGTGAATTTAAGCCTTTAATACTACTTTAATGATTGCAGACAACTATGAGGGGAACATGACCCTTATGTCTTGTTTTTTTTATAAATATAGCTGTAGTGTCATCCTCTAGTTAGGTAGTTTTTGGCTTCATTGTTGTCAGCAGAGCCAAAATGAATTGCTTTTGGCTGGCCAGGGTTTCCAGGCCGGGTGTTTGATTTCTCCCACCTGTTTCTGGAAGAAGTGTCCAGAATATAGGGCAGGGAGGGTCAAATGACCAGCATGAATATTTATCATTCTACAGGCAATCCCTGGAAGGACACATCTAGAATGTGGTTGGGGAGGTGATACATATTTGTGACACCTTGCCAGAGGGTTCTTTCCTCTTCAGGGAGGGTTCCAGTTCTTCTGGGTCTGCTGCCACTAGGATATAGCTACTGAGACAAGAGATTGCAGTCTGGACCTGAGCAGGAGCTGAGCTGGGGGCCTGGAGGAGATTGCTTATAGACTTTTGATGGAGGGCACTGTCTTGAAGTCTTGGTCTGGAGAAGTATATTTATCTCCCTCACTGGGGATCTACTTGCAGTTGCTGGGTGGCAGGCAGCTCCTTGGACATTGTCCGTAAAACATGATTTGAGACTGTAGTGTGTGCTGCACATGTATGGATTTTCTCTAAAGAAGTTGTCTTCCGAATGAGTGCTATTATCATTTTGGAGTATCCTGTGTCTTTAAAGTGATTGTAAAGGAAATTTTTATATTTTATAAATTGTTATAATTGCCTGCTCTGTGCAGTGGTTTTGCACAGAGCAGCCCTGACCCTTCTCTTTTTGGGTCCCCTGCTGGCGCTCTGGGCCTCTCCTCTTTGCCAAGCGCCCCCATAGTAAGCCACTTGCTGTGGGGGCACTCGTGCATGCCCACTCCCAAACCGGCTCTCTGCGTCCATAAGACACAGCCATGACTCTATACTGAGAAAGCCTTGTATTTTTTTCAATGAACACAAGGCATTCTCTGACTGGACAGGGTAGAGAGACGGGGCAGTGACATTACAATCTCCTCCTCATCCAGTCAGAGAATGCTTTTTATTCACTGAAAAACATACATGGCTTTCTTTGAATGCTGGCAGCCTCAATCAACTACTAGAATGGTGGCTACCGCAGTGATTTGCAGCAGACATAGAGCTTAATCGAGTATGAAATATGAATATTTACATTGGTCCAAGCTGGAGCCACATTTTTTGGAGCTCTTTCCAAAATTTTTGTGCAAAAAAGCATATTTTGTCTAAGTTCTGCCATCTCAGCGAAAGTCAGTAAGGAAGAATGAGGAGCAGAGTCAATAAGGAAGGAAAAATTAAGATTTTTTTTTTTTGTTGGTTTTTAGGGGTACAATGAATTTAGTAAAAAGTTTATGCAAAAATTACATTTGCGTCTGTATTTTTTCTATGTATGTTAATACCTGCAGCGTGCTTTTAAAACCATACTTTCTATTCAATCATTTACAAGTATACGAGTCAAAGAAATTCAGTTCAAACACTGATACAAATATTCCATTTCAATCATCTCTCGTTCTCATAGTCTTTTGTATATCCTTGTAAGTGGAATGGTACATTTTCCCTATTGCTGCCTTGCATAGCTTGTTTTCATGTTTCTCATCTCTTTTCTGATTATCATCTTCACACTCTGCTTCACTAAATGTCGAAGGAAAAATAAAATCAAAATGTCTGCTAAGCCTCCTGCTCTGAAAGAGTCCTGGTGAAAGCATCATGGGATTACAGTGATAACTGGAGTCAGAAAATACAACATCTGTGTATTAACCTTTATTTTTCAATGAGGGCCCTAAATTCCCCAAATTACTCCTAGCCAGATTATTAAGCATACAATTTAGGTATACTTGGCACACACTACTTATGTGGTACTTCAATTTAACGTGGCAATATGCACTGTGAGATGAATTGAGTAATTTTAAATCAAACTGCCAAGTTTTGCTTCATGGATAATTTAAATATTTTCTCGGCAAGAAAATCAGTTTCTTCATGCAGAACACTGGGCAGGAAAATATCAGTTTTAGTGAATATAAAATAACCCATACAGTACATTTGGAATAATGGTCCTGTCCATAGCTCATAGTACAAATTCAGTCATTCTGCCTATCCCAAATCTACTGGTTTTGTCTTTGAATACTCTTATACTTTTAAAGGTGTAACCAGGACTGAAGAAAGGATTTTTGTCTACACAGACAAAGATGTATTTTGTCTCCCTTGCCCTTCACAGCAGATCAGTGCTTGGTTAGATGTGTCCTTTGGTTGCACCAGCCAGAAAATGGAGGCTCTGAAACCAGAAGTGACAAAATCATTGCTGCTTCTGGTTTCTTTCAGTACAGGGGAGATCGAGGCATGGATGTGCCTTGGTCTCATAGGTGGTTTCATATTTGGTAAGGTTGAATAAAGACGCCAGTCCATCTAGTTCAACCTGAGTGTGTGTGCCTACTATACTTAGAAAGATATTCATAGTACTTCTAGGTGGGACTTCATTATTGTGTGTTATGATTCAGTGCTTTGCATCCTATCTGTCTGTTGTCTACAGAGGGGCTGGTCAGCCCTGGGATCATTCCAAAAAACTTTCCCATGGTAAGTGACGCAGATAGGTGCAGAAGATGCAAGATCTAGATGGTGGGTGACTCCTAAGTCAGTTTAGATGCAAATTATTTTATGTTTGACTGGAGTGTACTTTTAGGCCTCGTTCACACAATTGGACTTAAATATTTGTCTCCACAGAATTATTATTATTATAAAGGATTTATATAGCATCAACAGTTTGTACAGCACTTTACAATATAAAGGGAGACTACAGTAACAATGCAATTCAATACAAGATGGCTAGGATGGCCCTGCTCCTGAGAGCTTACAATCTAAAAGAGTGGCAAGTGGAATAAAAGGTAATAACTGTGAGGGAGGAACTGATTAGAGAAAAAAAGTTAGCTGTAGGCAGCATAGGCTTTCAGAGTTTTTAGGGATTGCCTAAAAGTGGACAGAGTAGGAGAAAGCTGGACAGATGAGGTAAATTGTTCCAGAGGATGGGCGAGGCTCTGGAGAAGTCCTGGATGGGAGGAGGAGACGAAGGAGACAAGGGAGCTAGAGAGTTGGAGGTCTTGGGAGGAGTGAAGAGGGTGAATGAGTTGCTTGCTGGGTTCATTGTTTAAAAAGGGGCATATTTTGGAGATGTTATGGGAAAGAAGCGTACAAGATTTAAACAGCGATTGGTTTTGGGGCTGAAAGGACAGCTCAGAGTCCAGGATTACACCTAAGCACCCTGGTATGCGGAGAGGGACTGATAACCATATTATTGATTTTGATGTCAGAAAGGGGGCATGAAAGGGGGGAATATTATGGGCTCAGTTTTAGAAAGATTGAGTTGGAGGAATTGGTGTGACATCCATACTGATATGTAAGTTAGGAGAGGGAGACCGAAGGGAAGAGGTGGGAGTAGAGAGGCATATTTGGATGTCATCACCATATAGATGGTTTTAGAAGCTGTGGGAGTTTATCAAGTGACCAAGGGAGGAGGTGCATACGAAGAAGAGAAGGGGCGATCCCCTCCCTCCGCTCTTCATCCTGAAGTCAGTGGTTGTGGTCCCGGGTTCCAGGTAAGAATTTTAAAGTGTTTAAGATGCACAGTTACAGTGAAATGTTTAACCATATTGCACTGCATGGCCTTTAAACACAGGTCATCTAGTTTAAAACGGTCAATAATGGAGCCTTTGCGATGTGTGAGACCCCTCACTATAAAAGGTTGGTTTACCAGCAGCCATTTGTCAATGTATGTTGGAGTAATTTAGGGAGAGCTGATAGTCTGTATAGGGAGAGTTAGTTGCTATTAGGTGCTATACTGTTCTATATACACGTGACTCTGCTCCACATTGCTCTATGGGAGCAGCACCTCAATGAGACTAGTCAGCAGCTAAAACTCTCATTTCTCCTCATTTATTGTCCTACAAGATCCCCCTGCTGCCTCTAGGGACAGGTAATCTTGCAAGGAATGTCAGAGGCTTAGTATACACCACCTCAAGTGGGGAAGGGGGACATGGGGCAACAATGAGTGAAATCTTGAACCTCTGCAGAATTCTCCTACACCCACCTCGCCATCTGCAGCAGGATCCTTTCCAGGACAGGTGTCTCTTCCGCAGCTGATGGAACGGAGGAGAAAAGTCCCCAAATCACATGCTGCCAACTTGGGACAACTATAGTCCTTGCAGCTGCTCCCATCTTAGCTTGTGTAATCCGCTCTGTTGTGTACGTTTGTTGCCTATGCTACATCACAGTGGCTAATATATAGCTACCATTATTATGCTCATAAAGCCATCCCTGCCCTTAATTAGCATGTGCAATGTAATGTGCGTGCAGCAGGGTACACATGACCACACATGATTCAGTAAGCATGGGAAGGAACGCTATATATCTATCAGTTAGTATGCCTGGAGGAGAGGGGCCACACTAGGTCAGAGCTGTTAGCAGCTTTCCATGCCCATGCCGAGAGGTGGCTGACTCTGCATCATCTTCAGATAGTCAATGTTTTTATAGACAATGACACTTACCTGATACGTCCTCAAGCTAGTGGTGAAGTGTTTCATCATGTAGTACCCTCACTTCTACAAGGTACTTTATCCAGTCAGAATGTTTTGTGGTCACTTTAGGCTGTCATACCCCATCAATGTTTGCCTGACAGAAATGCCTGCCTAGCAGCCACTTCATGTTCAACACCCCCATGCAGTGGAACTCAATGTTGTGCATGCTGCAGAGGCTTCACCACCATCAGAGTGCCATTAATAGGAGAGAGAAAGTGTGCTAGAACATGAATAGGAAGGCTGCCAGCTAAAAAGGTAGAAATACAAACCCTTGAGAAATCAAACATAAAATATTTTTGCAGCGCCCAAATCCTGACCTTATCTATTATTAAAGAATCAGTGTATTCTTGCATATATCAAAAAAAACAAATAACAGCAATTTGTATAAACGAATATATGTGAAACAAATGCAAAGTCCCAAAAGAATGTCGTATAAACAAAAAGTCTTTGGCATCAAAGTTTATCTCAGTGCAAAAAGTGAAAAACAAGACAAGCTTGTGACATGCACCACCTTATCCAATCATAAACCGAATCATCCAATGTATGGTTACAGCTGACCATTAAGTGAGGTGCACGCAGCTAGTGCATTTCCAAAAATAAGTTTCGAGGAGGGCAGCATACATCTGGTCATCCATCTTTTTCCACACGGTTGCTTGCCATCTCGAGGGACCTCTAGCGCTGGAATATACTATTTCTTCACAAAAGGCACGGCACGAGCACTTTACCGAAGATGTCACATTTAAATGGACTGCATTAATTTTATAAAATTCAATCAAAAGTCATTTTGCACTGTCACTTTTGTTGAAATCATTTGCACTTTGTTAAAGAGCACCTTAGCACTGGTAACACAGTTCAATTATTTTGGAAATTTTTAAACAAATTAGTCATTGTTTAATTTAAGATTATACCTGAGTAAGACATATGGGCTACAGCAGCAACTAGAAAATTGAGTGCGGACGAAGTTTAATATTCACAATCTCACTGGATAACACCTTATCACATCAGATTCACCTCATTACCAGCACTTTACCTAGTTGCTTCAACACATGCTTTTACAGATAGTTGACATATGGGCTACAGCAGCAATCACTATTACAGTTTAATCACTATTACAGTTTAAATACTGATTTTAATTAGCAAGCGCTGTTCAAACACAAAACACAAGCAATTGTGACTGTTGTCTCTCACATAATCCACTAATTTTTATTGCAAGGTACAAATACTAAATACAAAATTTACTCTAAAGTTATTTCAAAATAAAACCTAGCTTTTCTCTTCTTCATACATTTTAACCTAGCCAAGCTGCTTACATACTATCCAACCACTGTAGAATATCTGTGGCTATTGTCTTTCAGATAACACATTCAAATGTTTAATTTTAATATACATTGTTGTCTTACCAAGCTGCTTACCTACTGCCCAGACACTGTACAATATTTGTGGTTATAGTCTCTCAAATAATGCACACTAATGTTTACTATTTCAAGAAAAAAACCCGCACCTCCTCTACTTCTCACATTGTTGTCTTACCAAGCTGTTTGCACACTGTCCAGCCACTGTAAATAACTGTGGCAATTTTCTATCAGATTATTGCATTCTAATGTTAAACTCTTTTGCCACTGGCCAATCTGTATTGCTTCTTTTCTACTGGTTATTCCATGGCTCTTACTGCTTAATATAAAAACAAAAATCAGCGTTGCAGACAAAACGTCCTGAAAAAAAGTTGTTTTTTTTTCCAAGTTGAAATAAATCTAATTGTGGGGCTTCTGCTGTATTTAAGCTAATCTAAATGTAAAAGTTAAAAAAGTTAACAAAAATAAATTACACATCAAAAATATGCAATGCCAGAATACAATGTCATTGATGTAGTCTGTGAAAATTGTACTGTTCTCTAACACCCTGTACAGCTTAAATGCATTTCTGAAGCATGTCATTTAAAGTATTAATACTTTTTCCATGTAACCCTCAAGGGTATAACCACTGAACAATATTCTGTTTTTCTTCGTTAAATGTTTCCCATAGCATTGCCCAGCTCCCCGTGCATTTTTTTTTGACAATAGTTTGTGTATTAGTCCCAAAAATGAAAATAATTTAATAGCAGGATTTGTCCCCATAGACATCATTCAGAAGTTCAGGTTTTGCAACCTTCAGACAGAATTTACCAACCCCCCCACAAATCAAACCCAGGCAGAATCATCCATTCTTCTTTATCATCAGTGGGCTGAATAACACACATGTTGAGCAACATTCTGGAGGTGTCTTTTGCCAGCAGGATGCAGCCTGTGCTTGGTAACTTGGGCTGCATCCCAAACTCTAAAGACTTAAGGGACCTATGAGAACCTAATGCTCTGTGAGTGCATTTTATCTGAGAAACCTCACCCAAGCTGCTAGAGATAAGGAACTAGAGTATACACAAGAACCCAAACTGATCTGGAAACTGCAATCTGAGATCTTATACTGGGCATATATAAGAACCTCTGTTTTTTAAAAAAAAATGATTTTAGCTCACCGTATACATTACATATGACGTTTTAGCCCTATCCAGGGTTTGTCATCTTGAGAAACCTGAAGTGCCATGCATTTGTATATTTTAGTTCCTCGCCTTGAGTACTACAATTAGGCCTATGAAAATATATCCAAGAACTGTATGCCCTCTTTCTGAAGAATCTAAATAAGTGTAACTATCTGGAAACAAGTTTAGGCACTTCCACAAGAAAAAAAATATAAGGGAATTCCCATATACCCCACTTATGTGGAGGCTAAGTCTCCTATTCTACCGAGGTTCAAAGAGAATTGGCAGCCTGAAAAAGAGAAATGATCTAATTTATTAAAAACAAAGCTACACAATGTATACATAACCCGAAAACATTACCAAGACAGCAAAAGCCATGTCATACAATACAGTAATGTCCATAAACCATATATAAACAATAAGCAAGAAAGTACGCAAAATGGAGGAATGGGCTAAGCAGTAGGACAGGTACATGTATAAAAGGCTTAAGAGTAGCAAGCGTACAGGTACAGGAACCAGGTTAAATGTAACAGGAGTACATGTGCATAGGATTCAGGTATCGAGTATCCAGAAGACAGAAGCACAGGAACCAGGCTACAAGTAGCAGGACAGGTACAAGGGAAGCAGGTTACAAGTAGCAGGAGAACAGGTACACCATGATTCGGTTACAAGTAGTAGAAACATAGGTGATGTAAATCAAGTTATAAGTATCATAAATAAAACTGTATGTGGACCATTTTACACCTAGAATATAGTATATATAAAGTTATGGGAAGCAAGGTACAAAAGCATCACAAATACAGGTACCTGGGAACCAAGCTATGTGGTATAGGAGGATATGCACATGGGAACTGGGTTTTGATTAGTAGGAACCTAGTTATGATTTACAGGACTAGTCAGGAACAGGGTTGCTTCATATTGAACAAGATTCACAGAGAAAAAGAAACTAGCAAAATACCCATAAGAGTACATTTTGCAGAGTCATACTGTAAATTAAATGAAACATCTTCCCATAGCTACATCTTTTTTTTACCTTTGTTATCAAAAACCTCAAAATGAAAACCTGTTCAAACCCTAAAAAAATTATCATTCAACATGCTCAAGACGATTTGTTTTAGTAATTGTTTTCTTAACTAGGGCCTAGCTGAAAATATTCCAGGTCAGGCTTTGTAACTTTTATGCATTAATACATTTAAAAGAGAATATTACTTTGTATGTACGGATTTACATCTTTTATGATTAAGGATGCAGAAATTCAATTTCACTAATCCATTTAATAAATGAAGTTTCATACATTTTATGTGGAGTTCTGGATAAGCATATGTTACTGATAATTCTTTCTAAATACTCACTGAAACATGTTTGTATCATGTGTAGAGATGGCTTTACCATGCAATATCAGTAAAGCTCACCAAGGGATCATCTCCCTCAAGTAAAAAGTGCAGGTAAGGAGACCTCTGACAATACTTTCTGAAAAATATATGTAAATTTATCTCTCTGAAAAGGAAAAAATGATTTGTGAGTACATGTCAGTTTTTCATGGCAACTTTGAATATCTCACCCACTAATAGGGTTGCCACATGTTCTAATTTGAACCACACAGTCTGTTACTCAGCACACATGACATGTTATAATCATATCTGTTATCTTTTCTTAAAGTGGATGTCAAGCCATGACAACCACTTTAAACTATAGGTAAGCCTATAATAAGTCTTACCTGTAGGTCCCGGGAATATCTTTCCAAACTTGCACCGTTTAGGAGATATTCCCTGTATCTGCATGTGCCGGCATCATCGGCACATGCGCAGTGAAGAAACAGCCTGTCTGGCCCGTTTCTTCACAAAGTGTGCCGTAAATGGCGGCTCCCGCCTATCACAGCGCTGGAGTCCGCGCTGTGATTGGTCGGAGCCCAGGATCCTGGAAGACAATGGACACAACATGACGCCAGTCACAGCGGTGCAACGGCGTCGATCTAAGGTAAGCATTTAATAATGAGCTAGTATGCGATGCATACTAGCTCATTATGCCGTTCTTTTGCAGGTGTTTTTTTTTTTTTCCAAGCCTTGACAACCACTTTAAGCATATTTTATTTATTGAAAAAAGTATTTTCTCGACAAACACATATACCATAAAAAATCCCAATTCCATACAAACTATATCAAGAAAACAAACATACCAAACTGAACCCAACATTACATATTTAAAACACGTTCTCTTCTATTCCATCCCTCTGGTCCAAAAAAAAGGGTAAGCAAAAAAACATTTTCCTACAAAATATTACTCCAACATTCTTTTTTTGTATAATTGTCTTTATTGATTTTAGTCAGGATGCAAAGACAAAACCATATGAAGCATAAAGAAAAAAAAAAAAGAAGGGGGGGGGGGGGAAGAAAAAAAAAAAAGAAATACGAAGTATACCAAAACAGAAACGTAGGACTGATTTTAGTTATTTCTGTTAATATGTTTTTTTCTTACAACCTCATTATAAAACATCCTTTTACAAAAAAACGAATGGGAAAAAAAACCTGGTCTCCCTACCTTATCTTCTCTTGCACAAAATTTATACATTACAACCCAAGTCAAACCATACAAACAAAAGAACTATATCAAACATACCTTAACCCTAAAAAATACCATATACACAAACAGCTCTTTTATGAAAAAAGTTATTTATTTTATACGAATTTCACCAACAGTTCCGAACCTTTTTTTTTTTTTGTGGACGTTTTCTTGCCGTATTACTCGATCATACGTAGCGTATGATCGAGTAATAATTTACGAATGGAATC
>BLSH010143069.1:538727-549845 GCA_018402905.1 Glandirana rugosa | reverse complement strand
AGGATACTTCCCATGCAGGAAATGCAGGGTATGCCAAGTAAACTCAAATAGAGCCAGAAGGATGGAATCTTTTGCATCTACAGTCACTGGCCGTTCCTATCCTGCGAAACATTTTACCACCTGCTCTACCAAAAACGTGGTCTATATGATCACGTGCCCATGCAAAAAACAATACATTGGCCGTACGAACCGCCCTTTTCACATTAGAGCTAGTGAACACATCACAGGTATAGTGAAGGGGTCAACAAAACATACAGTGCCAAAACATTATTTAAAATATCACGGCAGAGATCTGTCAGGTACTACTTTTGCAATTATAGACAAGTTTGTAGTTCCATGGAGGGGAGGTGCCAGGACCAGGGGTTTTTCCAAATTAGAAACCTTTTGGATTTACGAATTAAAAAGTTATTTGCCGTTGGGAATTAATGTGGAATGGGATGTAAATTCTTTTATTAACCAAGCCTGAGTCTAATATCCCAATTGGCTTATGATTTATTATATCATTTAATCATACAGTAGGTGCGACTTATTACTCCATTTAGATAACAATTTTTATTCTTTTATTTATTTATTTTTTATTTTCTGGCAAGAATGTTTTATTCTTTATTTGGTTTCAGTAATGTCACTTCCGGGTTCGGGCCAGTATGTTTGTTGCAATTACAATGCTTGCCTCGACAAGCTGTTTATGTGTGTAGTCAGTGCGGGCTGATTGGTGCAGTGTCACTCTATGGCTGTGTTTCTCTCGAGTTGTTTCCTGTGTTGACGGGGGATGCCTAGGGGACACCATATCCGGGTGCATGACATGACCATTTCCTGTTTACATACTGGCGTCATATCCGGATATACACCATTACCACTTCCGGTTTATATTAGCGGAAGTGAGGGAATTTTTACGTAATGGAGGGGTGGTCCCTTGATTCACCTACGGAAGTACGGGGTAAACGAGGAACAGGGCCCCATATGATGGCTTAATGTGAGTGCTGAGGAGGGGGCACCATGATCGATTGACGTGAATGGGTCCCCAGTTTGTTGGGACGTTCACTCAACGCCAGTCATCGCCTTATAGGTTTGAAGGGACCATCATTTATGTTTAACTCTGTTTACAGTTTTGATTGGTGGCCTCATGTTTTTTGATGCTATTGATATAGGCTATGAACGCCGGAAGTGTCATTGCTTGGTGAGCTGATGAGATTAATATCCTATCAGCTAATAAAGTGAATAAGTTTTGCATTATATAAGAAAACGATTAATGTGAAAATGATTTGTTTACAATTATGGGTCCCGCCCATTGTGCTCTGTCCAATCATGAATGACCACTAGAGCTGGGGCGTGGCTCGTGAGAAGGGCGGAGCAATTGAGGCGTGGTTTTTGTCAGTGATTTGCACTTTATTATAAATTAAGCGTAGTGAGAGCAGGCCACATATACCCCTGTCAATGTCCGTTGGGCCGAAACGCGTCGGGTGAAGTGGACCTGCTCACTTGTATACTACGCTTTTATTCAGTTTTATGAAATTCCTTACTGCTTGATTGACACTTTTAAAATGTAAGTGTGATACTTTTTTAATAAATTCATTTGCTGATACAGTATTACGCTATGTAGACCCCCTTTTTATATTGAGGCATATTGTTGCACGGTGGTGCCGGAGTCTGAGACCTAGCTGTGGACCTGCAAGAGTTCCTGGTCGACGGTTGAATCACCCAACAGATTGTTACACCCTTATACTGGAGTTTGGCATCCGGCTGTGGGCCCTCGGGGAGTTCCCGGCAGACGGTGGGATTGAAGCCACACCGCGAGGTCTAGAGGCTGTCTCTTTGGGAATAATACTACACGCATTTTCCTCTTATCGTTGGTAAGAGTACCTTATACACACTTGGTGGGAGTGCACAGCACATGATGCAGTTTTTCCACAATTGTTGAAGATTCAGGATCACTACATCGGGTGTCTTGATCAGATTGAATATATCAATACAATTTTGTTTGGGCTTTTTATCATTTTCTGTTTAGATTCACTATTGATTTTACATTGCAATATATGCGGTGTTTCTTTTAGCGCTACACTTTTTTTGTTCACGTTCTATGCACAAATTGGAAGTTTTGTCGTGTCAGCTGCTTTAGTTTTCCTTTTTCCCTTTTCACATTTTCAGGATAGCGCAATATTTTTCCGTAATACTGATATCTATTTCCCCACTTTTGGTGCATGTGTCGAGATCCACTTTTGTACAATCAATTTTCTATCAAGAAACTATGTTTTACTAATCCTTAAAATGCACATATATGCATTACATACAACATTGTATTTAAAAATAGCATTCAGATTTTGAATGGCATCTTTCCAATATCTTACCAACTGAGGACATCTCTCCAGATAAGATGTATAAAATCTCCCAGGACCTGTCCACATCTTGTACAATTAGAACTCTCTTGAAGGCCTGCTTTATAAAGTGAATGGGGAGTCGTATACCTTTAATGGACAATAAATAACTGAGCTACTATAATAGGCTGATACCAAGAAACAGCGAAGTGCCCATAATATCCTTGCCAATGCATCCTCCTAAACACTATTTATGTTTTCAGACCATTGCTCTCTGCATTATAGGGGGTATTTCAACTGATATTTAAGGATTAATATGTTGTATATAGAGTAATGCATTTTGTATGATCAGACAATACCACATCCTCTATTGTTGGGATGTCTGTTATCTTTAAATAAATTATAATGCAAGCAGGCTTCTATACTGAATGATGGGTCTCTACTTGTAAAGTGCTAGCATTGGAGCTCCAGTTTCTGCCTAGCATACAGATGACTCCACCCCCATTAGAAGCATCCAGACTTGGATAGGGAGGAGAAACCATAAGCTTCAGGAGATATCAGTGCTCAGTTCCCCTATGAAGGCAAGGTATTTTTCATAAACTACGCCCCGAACACTCCCTAAACACGGCTTCCCAGCTTGCAATCACCTGATTGCAAGCTGTGAAGCTTCCCGTAGACCGCTGCGTGTCCACACTTAAAGTGACCCTTTTTTTTATTTTCTGAACAGCTGGGGGGGTGGTGCCCATGAGACTCCTATGGACAGGCCGCCACTGGTTTTGGTGCTGAATCTGAACCCCACTGAAGTCAATGGCAGTTTTATATTAAAGTGTATCTATGGTCAAAATTAAACTCATATATTCATTTCCACCTAGTATTTCAATTATTTATCCTACTCCTATTAATCTCAATGAGCTTTAAGTGTGTAAACCTACTTTGTGACTATCCCCACACATTTACTTACATGAATCCTGTGACTCATATTGATTATGCCTTGTCACTATGAGCTGTCACACATTTGACAGAGCCTGCCTTTTGAACTACAGAGGTGCTGAGAGTTTCAGGAGGCAGAGTCAGTACAGGCATCGCTACTTACAGGCAGCAAGGTACCATGGGACATGTAGTCCTTAGAAATGGGATGTAAATAGCAGAAGAGAAGCTGCAAAGCATGCAGGGAGCCCAGGACATTTTGGAAAGAGATGGCCAGCAGACACAACATTAAAGGAGATTTTTCAAGTACGCTTATATTGGATTGTCAAAAATAACTTTTGTTTGCATTTCTATTAAAATGCTGATGATATAAAATGAAGGTGTATGCTATGACCATAGAACTTACTAAAACATGTAATGCCCCTTTTTTAGGCTAATAGCCAAGGGGTTGTCAAACAAATAGAATGGAGGACTGGGCACTGCCTTGGGAAAACTGGAACAAACGCAAAAAAAAGTTTAAAACATTCTGTTTGAAAGGGAGCAGCAATTTTAATAATGCTTTGAATAAAATATTACAATGCAAAATTATTTTAAAATAACATGCCTGGGGAATGCCCTGAACCTGCCTGTAAAGTGGTGCATCTGTGTGATTTATACAACCTATTATAGTAAAATTGACATTTAACCACTTGCCGGCCGTGTAATGTAATTACACAGCCGCAAGGTGGATCCGTTGTTCTGGGAGGGCGTACTATAACATCCTCCCAGAATAGCGCTCCCGCTTGCCACCGGAAGCATCCGTGATCATGGGTCACGGTAAATGGCAGCTCACAGCAGCCTTTTACCATGTGATCGCGCCATCATGATGGCACGATCACATGTAAACAAGCCGGCGGATATTCGGCTTGTCTCTCCCCTCTCCGCACCGATCGGTGCAGTGTGACAGGAGAGGGGGAGAGATGAGATGCAGTGGTGCTGTGGGCAGAAGCTGAAGTGCCCACAGCACCGCTATGTGCCAGTCTGGGACCCCTCATTCACCCATGCAGCCTCATCCATGCTCATATATCTGTGCTCCCCCATTCGTCACCCATGCATCCGTGCTCACCCATCCGTCGCTCATGCATCCGTGCCCACCCATCTGTCACCCATGCATCGGTGCCCACCCATCCATCACCCATGCATCTGTGCTCACCCATCCATGCCCACCCATCCGTCATCCATGCTCAACCATCTGTCACCCATGCATCCGTGCTCACCCATCCATCACCCTTGCATCCGTGCTCACCCATCCGTCATCTGTGCATCTGTACTCACCCATCCGTGCTCACTCATCCGTCACCCATACATCCGTGCTTACCCATCCGTGCTCACTCATCCGTCACCCATACATCCGTGCTCACCCATCCATGCTCACTCATCCGTCACCCATGCATCCTTGCTCACTCATCCATCAGCCATGCATCTGTCACCCATGCATCCATGCTCACCCATCCAGAAATGCTCATCCATGCATCCATGTTCACCCATGCATCCGTGCTCACCAATCCAATCATGCTCACCCATGCAGCCTCATCAGTGCTCTACTAAAAAGCCTCATCCGTGTTCACCCATGCATCCGTGCTCACCCATGCATCCGTGCTGTCCCATGCATCCATGCTAACCCATGCATCCGTGCTCCGCCATGCATCTGTGCTCACCCATGTATCCGTGCTCACCCATCCATCCGTGCTCACCCATGCATCCGTGCTCACTCATGCATCATTGCTTAGCCATGCATCCATGCTCCACCATACATCTGTGCTTACCCATGCATGCATGCTCACCCATGCATCTGTGCTCCGCCATCCATCTGTGCTCAACCATGCATCCGTGTTCACCCATCCAGCCATGCTCACCCATGCATCCATGCTCACCAATCCAGTTGTGCTCACCCATGCAGCCTCATTCGTGCTCACCCATCCAGCCTTGCTCACTCATTCAGCCTCATCCGTGTTCACCCATGCATCCATGTTCACCCATGCATCTATGCTCCGCCATCCATCTGTGCTCACCCATCCATCCGTGCTTACCCATCCATCCGTGCTCACCCATCCATCCATGCTCAGCCATGCATCCGTGCTCCGCCATCCATCTGTGCTCACCCATGCATCCGTGCTCACCCATGCATGTGTGCTCAGCTCATCCCCATCCAGGGCTTATCCACCCCCATTCGTACTCATTTATGCCTCATTCATGCTCATCCATACCACATCAGTTCTCATCCATGACACATCCATGCCACTACAGCACGCATCTGTGCCACTACAGCACCCATCAGTGCCACTACAGCACCCATCAGTGCCACCACAGTGCCTCACAATAATGTAATAGGTAGTCAGGAAATTATATGTGTAATTTATGTCCTTAGAATGCCTGATGGAGCTCCCTGCATGTTGGACCTCTGTATGTGGCCAGGCTGTGTAAAAGTGTCACACATGTGGTATTGCCATACTTGGGACGAGTAGCAGAATATATTTTGGGTTGAAATTTTTGCTAGGTACATGCTGTGTGTTAGAAATATTGTATAAATGGACAACCTAGTGTAAAAAACATGTGTTTTCATTTTCTTTCCACATTTTCCAAAAACTTGTGGAAAAAATGAACCATTCAAAAGACTCAATATGCCTCATAGAATATACATTGGGGTGTTTACTTTCCAAAATGGGGTCATTTTTTGGGTGTTTCTATTTCCCTGGTGCTCCAGGACCTTCAAAACTGCAAGAGGTAGTCAGGAAATTAAATGTGTAATTTATGTCCTTAGAACGCCTGATGGTGCCCCCTGCATGTTGGGCCTCTATATGTGGCCAGGCTGTGTAAAGGTCTCACACATGTGGTATCGCCATACTCAGGAGTATCAGAATGTGTTTTAGGGTGTAATTTGTGGTATGCATATGCTGGGTGTGAGAAATAATCTGTTAATATGACAATTTTGTGAAAAAAAAACAGAAAAAAAAACCTTTATTTTGCAAAGAATTGTGGGAAAAAAATTACTGAAAAAGGGTAACTTAGGGGGTTTTTGTATTTTCCTGGCTTGTCAGGGTCTCCAGAATTGAGATAGGCCATCAGTGCATTAGGTGTGATCAATTTTCAGTGATTGGCACTATAGATTGTAGACTCTATAACTTTCACAAAGACCAAATAATATCCTCTAATTTAGGTTATTTTTACCAAGGATATATAGCAGTATAAATGTTGGCCAAAGTTTATGAAGAAAAATTACTAATTTGCAAAATTTTATAACAGAAACAAAGAAAAATGCATTTTTTTTTACAAAATTTTCTGTCTTTTTCCATTTATAGTGCAAAAAATAAAAACCCTAATAGTGATTAAATACCACCAAAAGAAAGCTCTATTTGTGTGAAAAAAAGGACAAAACTTTCATATGGGTACAGTGTAGTATGACTGAGTAATTGTCATTCAAAATATGAGAGCACTGTAAGCTGTAAATTGGTCTGGTTGGGAAGGGGGTTTAAGTGCCCTGTGGTCAAGTGGTTAAAAGGAAAACAGGCCATTTAAATTGCCAGTAAATGTCAGCTCTTGTCTGCTTACTTCTTGCAAAATAGCCAGGGATTCCCTGTATCTATATCAGACCCTTGTCCTAGGTGAGGGTCTGGTATAGATGTTAATGGGTGACCCAATAAAAAAGTGATATGGAGTCCCCCCAAATTCCATACCACACCCTTCAGATCTGATATAAAGTCGCATGCAAAAAAATGAAGAAAAAAAAAACCCTAAACCCTTATCTGAGCTTGCAGTCTGGCAGACCAGAAAAAAGGGAGGTGATGAGTGTGCACCCCCCTACTGAACCATACTAGGCCATATGCCCTCAACATGGTGTATGGACATCTTCCAAATAACCGTGGCCTAGTGACTGTGGGGCTTTGCAGGCAGGGGGGCTTATTAGAATCTGGAAGCTTTCTTTAACAACAAGGGGGAATAATAAATAAATACACTTAAAGGATAAGTCCACCCTAACACTAAAATCTCTATGTTCATGGACATCCACAATTCAACACTAACCTATCTAACCCTGTAAAGAAGAAATCAGTATACATACCTTTTTTGAAGCCAATCTGGTCCCATCTCCAGCAGTGGAAGCTCTGCAGAAGACACAGCTGACAAAAGCTGTGAAATGAATGGGGAGTGATGTCACCCATAGAGTTACTATGGGGCTTCCATTTTCCACTGCCTCCTCTGCACCTGCCTCCACAGCATAGCCACGGCTTACCACTCAGTGTGGGATCGGGTCGGATCAGCTGCTAAAAAGGTATGTATACTGATTTTTTCTTTACAGGGCTAGATAGTTTAGTGTTAGATCATGGATATCTGAAGATGAAGGGATTTTAGTATTAGAGTAGACTTATCCTTTACACAGTTATTCCTTTATTGAATAAAAATAAAAGTCCCGCAATGTACATCCATTGCCAATCATGCCATCCAGTAATGTAGATCCCAGTCAGCCAAGATGAGCAACACCCACCAATAGATGTGTAAAATTAATCAAAGGAGATCTCCTGGGAATGTCTCTAAAGAGGACAGCGGGAAGAGTGAAAGAATGAAAGCATATGCTTCTGGTACATGTCCCTGATATTTTATGAATGGAATTAGTCACTGAAAAGAGAATTTTTTTTGGGGCTCTCGTTTGCAATTCAATGGTGCTACTGCACTCTCTGCAAAATACAGTACAGACATAAGTGTAAATAAGATATTATGCCTGCACCCCCTTGTTTATTCCTGTTACATTTACTGGAGCACTCCTGTAAATCATATTTTTTGTACCTACCCGGAGTTCTGCTTTAAGCTGTGTCTGATACATCTGTATGATCCTAACGGAGTACCCAAATATTGTGCTTGAGTTGTTGTTCAAATGATTTCTGAAGCTTATTGATATACAACTAAATATTCTCTCTTATTGCAGCCATGTGTTCCCATCTTCTTCCCACACATCAAACTGACCAATGCTTCTTCTGTATCGTTCAGACAGAATGCTGTGCCTAGCAACAGGAGCAGTCGAAGAGCAATAGATCAATGTGACTGAACTGCTCTTTAATTCACAGCAGTATCCTGTTGTTTCTTTATAGCAATTTTGCTATATCTAAAATCACCTTTTTAGTTGGAGGTTGTACTATGCCACCAATAGCAGAGATTTAGTGTTTTTATCTCTCCCTAATACAATGCACACTGCTTTACTAGCTGTACATATTATTGCCACTATCAATAATCAAGTTGTCTGAATACTAATATGCATTCATTTATGCTGTATGCCCTGGTCAAAGTCTTACCTATAGAGGCTGGACCACTATTAAGGTGCCGATTAATTATATTTGAACATGGGTAAACAACGAACTGGTCATTCAAAATGTTCTCTGCCTATGGAAATATCATGCTCTGACTCAAAGAAGGAAAAGGGGGTGATACCTGTAGCCGCACATCTCTGTGGTCCTATGGTCAGTGTAAGAGTGGCAACCTCAGGTTGGAGTCCAGGCTGAGGTTGCCACTCTTATACTGACCATAGGACCACAGGGGTGTGTGGCTACAGGGATCACCCTCTTTTCCTTCTTTGAGTCATAGCAGGAGCTGGGACAAACGCATTCACATGCCAGCACTTCTAGCAGTGGGTGCAAAGGATCCACACACATACCCCGAAGCGATAGAGCCTGAGCAGCACACCAAGGTGTAATAGGTATTAAAATATCACCTAGCTTGTTTCTGGTACGTGTGCATCCCACATTAGAATTGTTATTTAGTATGTAAAGGACAGATGTGTTGAGAAAATGTAATAGGCGCAAAGCAAAACTTTACATATTATGGTAAATAGGACTGCCCGTAAAACATTAACATCGATGTTGTTTGAAGGAGGATGTGATGTCATCATCATAGTAACTGCAAAGATATCATCACGTAAAATGAGATCATAACATTCATTGAGCCAAAAGGTTCTGGCATGTCTCCTAGTATTGTATTATGCAAAAGGGATCTTGCTTTAGAGAAGAACTCTTCTGAGCATTATTTTCATTTAAACAAATAACCTTGAAACAGACCTCTGGTTACAAATAAAAAAAATCAATAGCGCCTTACAAGATAAAATTAAAGTATAACTAAAGGCAAAACTTTTTTTTAAATTTTAGATAAAGTGCAGAGGGATTAGAATGTTTGTCAGTTTTTATTGCTGTCCGTGCCCCTGTTTAGGAGATTCATTCTCTCTATTTGTCTTGTTTACCATTATCATTGTCAGGGAAATAGACAGAGGACGGCACCTAATGCCAATTTCCAACATGGCCGCTTCAGGCACACGCCTGTACGAGCAGGCGCACCCCGGTGCACACGAACGAAAGTTCGTGCACGAACAAACGTTGATGCACACTGATGCGCTGGGACGCGCTGGGCGTGCGCAGATGTGCAGTACGAACACTTTGGTGCCCTCTGGGCTATTCAAACCTGCTACTGACTGGAATACTTTGCTGGATTATCTCTCAGCTCCCCTGTGATTCCTGTGTTCCTGATATCCTGATTGATCTCCTGTTATCTGACCCGGCTTGTCCTGACCTTGAACATGCTCTCCTGTTCTGACCCCCGGCTTGCTTCATCGACTACTCTCCTGGCTTGATCCTTTGCTGATCCAGCTTGCCTTGTGACTTTGCTCAGCCTTGCTCCTCTATTCTGTACTGGCTACACCTTCTGGTGTATGGACTGTCTCAACGTGTATGACCTTGGCTTGGCTTCTGATCCTGTCTCCAGTTTACTCCACACAAAGCTGCAAGCACGCCAGTACCTGTGGTTTCCTGCTTCCAAGTCTTCGGGAATATCCTACTGGCAACCCGTGCTTCTTTGGACACTGCTTCCCTGTCTCATCTCCAGGGTGGCTGTGCACTTAGCTGCAAGGGAAGCCCTCTGACATCTCGGCCTCACACCCGGTAAGTGACAGTATAATCCAGCCAGAATGTCTGAGGCTGATAGAGGTGCTTCCCCACTAGAGGCTCTGTGTCAATAGGTCACTTCGCTCACCCAAGCTGTGCAGAGACTACAAGAGTCTTACTTCCAGCTGGAAGGTCATTTACAGCATCTGGCAGCAGAGGCGGCTCTCCAATTAGGCAAATTAGGTGGTCGCCTAAGGCCTCGCCCTCCTGGGAGCCTCGCGGCTGCCTAATTTGCCTAACGTGTGTGTGGCCATGAATGTACCCTGGTTAGTGCTGTCTTTAATGCGGGGCAAAGCTTGCGGTGCTGGCTACTAGTTTTCCCAGGCCACTTCAGCACTGCCCGAGAGCTCAGGAATAGCTCCATGTATTTCCCTTCCCCAGCTCCTCCCCTTCTGCCACGCTCTAAGGATCTCCTGCTGCAAACAGAGCTGGGATAATGCCTACAATGGCAGAGCAGCTCACATCTATTCTGTAATAGAAGACCTGCCAGAGCTGGCGCCTGGCCATCATCAAGGTACTGTAAATGACAATCCTGCCCGACACTGACAATATTCCATGTCTGTCTCTAAAATCACTGATGCCAGCCCCCTGTGACCTCTCACACACAGAGCACAAACAAGATGTTTTCAATCCAGCATATGAAGCCCTCAGTCATCATCTTATAACAGTCACAGCCCGTCCTAACAGTAAATGTCATGGAACTACTACCGGTCCGCGGTCGAGACCGTCCAGAAGATAATGTCTTATCTACACTCGACGAGACGGTAACATCCGTAATAGGGTCGAGACAAACGTCGTCCTCTAGGAATCTCGCACCGTCTTCCCCTCCTCGACCCCTTCCCTTTATGTACCTCGATAAGGACTCGAGAGCCCGTCACGACTTCACCGGACCCTTTTGATCATCGGTCGTGGCGTTCGAAACG
>BLSH010143069.1:504649-516545 GCA_018402905.1 Glandirana rugosa | reverse complement strand
CTCTTTGCTGTCCTTCTTGACACCAGGCCACTGGCCAGCCAAGCTGCTGACTGAAATGTTTTGTTGTGTTCTGTTGTTCAGTTTGAATTCCTTGAACTGTTCATGTAAATGATTGTGCACTTGCAGTGCATGGTTGGTGGTGGCATCATCATCACGATCACGCAAAGAGTTTTTTTTTTTGTATTTTTTCCAATTTTCGTTACCTTTTGGCAAGATAGTAGTATTCTTGACGAAACAATTTTACTTAAATAAAGACGTTATACAGCGACTAAATCTGTGTCTGTAGTCCACATGCAAAGTCAAACCTTAATACCATAAATAATAACATACTATATTTTTCACTCCACTAAAATGTACTGGAGATTTTAGTCGAGATTTTAGTCGACTAAAATACGATGACTAAAATGGGACTAAAACTAAAATGGCATTTTAGTCAAAGACTAAGACTAAAATGAAAACACTTGCAGAAGACTAAAATGGGAATGAAACTAAAATGCTATTTTAGTCCTAAGACTAAGACTAAAACGAAATCAAAATTTGCTGCCAAAATTAACACTGACCTACAATCTACATGGATGATTCCAATAGCCTGATATTCATGTGTATCCAGGTATAGGTGATGTAATGAGGGTCAGGAGAAGAGAGGCCTGAGAGTAGCCAAATGACTCCTCTTCAACTGTCACCCCATGGTGCCTTAAAAAGGGGGCAGCAGTGGGCGGTGGCTGCATGCTGGACTCCAGCCTGCCCAAAAGCCCAGATATCAAATCTGGTGTCATTGCGGCGTAACTGGCATACTGCATGACACAATATCATTACCAGCCATCTGCATCATAATAGAGGCGTCACAGGACTCATGGCCAATTGGTATTGCTGCAGGTTAACCCTTTGAGAATGGGCTTTGTGCCCAAAACGCGTCAGCGTATGATTTTATGACTTTTTATACTTTATAAGGTCTGCACTTGTGTTTACATATGTTATCTTTTTACCTTTATGGATTGTATGGATTTTAACTTTAATTAAAAGTACGGTATCGCGCTATGAGCATCTTTTTCTTTATTCATGGGAAAATGATGCTGACATATATGTGACTCACACATCCCCTGCACCAATCAGGAATATCCTAGTGGGATTTGATCATATACTGGAAGGATTGTCTTTTTTCTGGGTCCCATTTGATGTGATGTGATATGCATAACACCCATTTATGTCTGGTGAGTTGTTAGGACAGTCGATGGTTGGAAAAGTCATCGTGGTGCCTATTCATTACTAGTGTGACCTAATTGATGTGAGATGCCTTATACTCACAGATATCTGGTGAGTTGTTAGCACATATGGTGGCTGGACTAGTCGTTTCATGGTGTTCTTTCTTTAATTACTAGTGCACTTATATAGTGGTGATGGTTGTCTCACTATCCTACTTGTTATAGAGTATGAGCATACTGCACTATTATTTTCTTTATATTTTTTACCAATACCATGGAGACACGGAGGGGAGAGACAGCCATCAGAAGGTCCGGTTCCATTCATCATAATTTATGCGTGTTTTGCTGTCCTCTTAAGTGAGGCAGCAACTGGTTCTGGGGTATGTGGCAACAATTTATTGAGCCAATACACTTACCCTTTAATAGAGACTGGAACTGATGTTTGTAATATCTCTTATTTTAATGCTCTGCTGTAACATACCTTCCTGAAGGAGCGAGATATACCCCGTGAAATGCACGTGCGTTGAAGCTACAGCAAGTTGCTCATCCCCTGACTGAAGTGGGGTTGATGAGCATCTACACTAAGAGGAGCATAACAATTTCTGTTGTCTTTTTTCTTGTATATGCAATAATAGTATATGTTCATAAATGTTAAACTTTGTACAATAAACGTTTTCATACTTTTTATATTTGGGTACTTCTTTTTAGTATGTTAGAGATATGTGTGTAGTCTATTTCCAGGATGAGGTACCGGACATAGTTTGTCCATCACTCTATTGGGGCCCCTTCTCCCATTTCCTCTTTTGATATTAGAAAGGTTGTCTGCTGCCAACTGATGGAATGCTAGTTATGGGTTGGGCTTTCCCCCTCTATGACACACTGAAACATCCATTTGCAGTTTTTCTGCTGTTCTCGTGTGCGCACACACATCAGGGTGAGGATTTTTCCACCAGATGATTCATTTATATAATTGAACTAATATTGTATTTTACGTGTATTTGGTAAAAAGATTATTGTAATTCATTTAGGTTGATAAACTTTTTTGGACCATATGGTCCTTATGCATATTGTAAAATTTAAAATGCTTTTTCATCCATTTTTCAGTGATAATTTGTGCAAAGGCTTGTAAGTCTCCTGAAGAAGCCAAAATTCAGGTGAAACATGTCAAGCAAAAAACTTTTGTACGACAACCGTATGAATGTTCTCATGTTGGTTTTATATATATATGTGATTTTATCATGTTTATATTATAAAAATTCAAAACATTTTTATAAAATCCCACTTTATTCTTCTTTATATACTTTTCCAAATTTTAGGGAGATGGTGCAATACAAAAAATACCTTGCTTCTCTAGTTTAATGTGTCACGAGTTATGGATTGTTTACTCAGCTGAATCAGATTTGGAAATGCTTTGTCCTCAGACAAAAAGAGGTAATGACAAATAATATTCTTTATTTAGCCTTATGGGTTACCGAGTACTTGAGTGTAATTAGTATCCCCTGTTGCTTCCACACAGTTTGCATCTAGGTTACGTTATCTCTTTTCTTGTGGCTGCTGCAATCTGTTATCTAGGATTTTTCTATGAATAAAACCTTACTCCTGGGGAATCATCTCTTAGATAATCCTGAAATTTATCATACGTTCTCCTAATCCAGAGAAATTGCCTAGAAGATGATTTAGACGGAAGGAATCATACTTCAGTAAAGTATTACATGCAAACAGACCGAGATAAACTGCACTGCACATTATTTCACTTTCTTTAATCCATGAGTGATAAACGATCATCACAAACATTGGCTAAACCTGCAGCAAGTCGACCTGATGTATAAAACTGATTTATGTATGAATGCCTAAACCCAAGCAATTTCAAAACGTGTTTGCAATACATTCAATTAGAAATATGTATATATATATAACAGCTTCAACTCTTCTGGCAAGGCTGTCCAGCTTTAGAAGTGTGTCTATAGGAATGTTTGACCATTCTTCCATAAGCACATTTGTGAGGTCAGGCACAGATGTGGACGAGAAGGCCTTGCTCACAGTCTCTGCTCTAATTCATCCCAAAAGTGTTCTATCGTGTTGAGGTTAGGATTCTTTGCAGGCCAGTCAAGTTCCACCACCCCAAACTAGCTCGTCCATGCCTTTATGGGCAATGTTTGTGCACTAGTGCACAGTCATGTTGGAACAGGAAGGGACCATCCCCAAACTGTTCCCACAAAGTTGGGAGCACGAAATTGTCTAAAATGTCTTAGTATGCTGATGCCTTAAGAGTTCCCTTCACTGTATCTAAACGGCCAAGTCTAACCTCTGAAAAACAACCCCACACCATAATCCCCCCTCCACCAAATGATTTGGACCAGTGCACAAAGCAATGTCCATAAAGACATGGATGAGCGAGTATGGGATCACCTTCCCTGAGAAAAAGACAGTTAAGACGGCAGCTTCTTAAAATCTGGCGCATCAACAGGTGCATAGAGTCCCCATCCCTATTGTTAACCATCAAAGTCCAGAACAAAGTACATAATAGTCCAATAATGTGGATAAAAAAGAGAAGAAATCAGGTATATACACCCAGGGCTGCTCTCATGTGAGGGAAAGCCAAAACCGCACCTGTAGACAAGAAACAAAAAGGAGGCGCCTCTAAGTGTAAACCGTAAGAAACTTTATTAAAAAGACATCAGCCAATTGGCTACTCACATGACTAAAAAAGGGTATGGCACATGGAACCAGGAGAATACTCAACCGGTGAAGAGTATGGCATCAGTCCCCCGAGACCTAGTAAGCAGCTAGTCATCCGTGCGGATGGGATCGTCAGTGGGGCCGTCTGTTCGTGGAACCGTCCGTTAGTGGAGTCGTTCGTGGATGGTAGGAACGATCGTCTCCGTGCCGGCAGCCGGGGGATTCCAGAACGAGGCTTGGCTGCACTGGTCGCAGCGGGGTGATGTCTTCAATCCGTGACGCGTTTCAAAGCATACGGACCACGATGTGAAGGCAGTCGCGCTCTTTCATCAGGCTGTCTCACCAATAGAGGGGGGAGTGCGCTGCTTCGATAGTTGTCTCCTCTCCCCCTTTGTGCAGATTTGGCATCATCTTGGATCCACCCTGCTGTTGCCCCCCTGGTCCAAAATAGTTATTAATGGGTCCTTGATTTGCTTTTGCAGAGGTCCATGGCTGAGACTGCGCCCTGCGGCGTTGTGACATCTCGTCGCAGTCAGTGAGGGGCTGAGATGGCGTGCTTTATCCACTCATTCCTGCCTGGGCTCCACGAGGCCCTGTTTGGTCTCTAAGCTAAGTGTGGGCAGGAAGTCCTTAATTGTGATAGGGTCCTTTACTAGTGTCCCCAGGGCTTGCTATTGGCAGATGGAGTATTGGGACCCTTGGTCCAGTGAGGATCAAGCTGTCGGTGGTAGGCCGCAAAAGCCTCAGCCTCAATTGGGTCCGCCGTGGCCCGTCCCCAGGTATGGTGGCGTGGCTTTTTAGCTGGTAAGGGGGGTCTAGAAGGCATTCCCCTGGGAGCACAGGGTCCCTAAGTGCTCTATGCAGTGTCCACAGTATGCGGTGAGGACAAGGGCTCCGGGAATCCGTGCGGCTTAGGCCGGCGCTGGTAGGCCTCAAAAGCCACGGCCTCGATTTTTACCCGCCGATCTGCGCAAGAGAGGGGTTGTTTGATAGCTAAGGGGACGGGAAGACAGTTGGTGGTATGGATGTCTCTCACCCAGGTCCCTTATGGCTGGATTCCGGTGGATGGTGTGGATCAGTCCGGAGCTCCACTGTAGTGCGTCCTCTTGCGTCCACGTCCAGGCCACGCCCCCCGGTTACCATGGTTTTCAATCGGTTACTGCAGAAACCAAAGGATACATTGACTGAGTTGGATAGAATACACAGGACCTCAGGTCCCAGAAATCCTGACCCTACCTTTATATGTGACACCCTTGGCAGGGTACATTTCTACACCGTTAAGGAATGCATTATGCGCGCTGCAAGTTCCCAAGACACCATTCTCTTTAAGGGCACTCCCGTCATGCTCTTACCAGATCTTTCACACCAGACCTTGGCCATGAGAAAGGCCCTGAAACCACTCACGCATCTGCTACAGGAAAGGCATATCAAGTATCAATGGCGATTCCCTTTCCATCTCCGAGTACACCACGAGGGCATGACGGCCATATTCAGCACCTTAGGGAATCTACCTTCCTTCCTGGGGACACTGGAATTGCCTCAAGTTTCACTTCCTGATTGGCCCTTTCCTTTGACAACACCGGGCCTCCCATTTGTATCACAGTGGCAAGTACAGAGGAAGAACAAACGATCCAGATCCTCTTCACAAAAACCTCCAGATGATTGATGTTGCCATGTTCTCCTATTTCTCTTTCTATTTCAGGGACACCCCCTGCAATTGAGGCGCCTCTCTCTCTGGCAGCATGCTAAGATGGTGCCAGAGTGAGACTGCTAGGTCTCGACAACAGTTACTGCATATACATTTTGCTTTTTCCCTTTGTACTTATTGACTTACTGTTATTGATTCACCTAAGCACATTCCCCACGGGGCTCTGCGGTCAAACTGAGATATTACCTCTATACGCCTCCCGAAGCGTTGCTTAAGATGTTGTTTAATTTGATTTGCTAACCTACTTGCCCTCCCCGGGCGAATATATTTCTCTCTGCTTGTAACACTAAGTAAGTTACCTTTAGTTCTAACATTGTTTCCCTTACAGGTAATCCCACTTTATCCCTATGTTTGTGTTTGTTACATGACTCTCCCGTGGAGCAACGGGCCTGGGGGCTGGTCTCTGTGCCTTCCTGGATACTCCCCCTTAGGCCTGTTGGTGCGCAGCTATGCACCGGTATATGTTTTCACGTTTTTTATACCCTTTGATAATTGCATTCTCTCTTATTGAGTTTATCATGCCACCTAGTGGCCTATCGTATTATTTGTCTCTCTTCCTCCTAGGTTTTCAGCTTATTTCTCTGTCCACTCTGGAGAAGAGACTCCGCTCTATTACTCTCTACCATGTTTTCTGCTTTTCTTTTTTCTACTCTGCCCTAGCCTACGTGTATCCCCGGGCAATCTGGCGATCAACCTACATGTTTTACGAAGGAGCTTTACTGTGGCGCTGCTGTCTTCCACTCTTTTCCAGGTCCATGGCGGCCCTTGACCATATTACTTTCTCCTCCTACAATTGCAGAGGTTTTAATACACCTGAGAAGAGGAGCCAAATTCTATACCACTTTCATAAAACCCGTGCTAAGATCTTGCTCTTAGAGGAGACACACTTCCGGTCTGATAGTGTACCAGTTATCAATAGCCGATTTCACCATATTTGGCTAAATCTAAGGGGGCCTCCATAGTCTTCCATAAATCTTTCCACCCTGAAGTATTAGACTCCGTCATTGACCCTAACGGGAGATATGTCTTCCTTAAACTGAAATATCAATCTTCTGTTTTTACAGTGGCAAATGTTTACAGCCCTAACCAAGAACAACACCGCTTCCTTGTTAAGGTCCTGGACAGACTGCTATCCTTTGGTTGTCCCTGCTACATATCAGGAGGTGATCTCAACCTGACCCACTCCCCGACTGTTGACACGTCCTCTGGTAAATCCTCTGTTGCTCACTCTACATTGACGCGTGCTAAATCTCTTCTAAACTCATCACAGTTAGTAAATGTCTGACGCATTCAACACCCCATAGAGCGGGACTACACTTATTATTCTGTCACCCATAACTCCTACAGTCACCTTGATTATTTTTTCATCTCTCAATCACTTTTAGATTCCTCCCTTCAATCTTCAATTGGCAGCCTCCTTTGGTCGGAACATGCTTCAGTCCACCTCGTCTTAGGCCGCTTGCCAAAACCCTGGGCTGGTTCTTCATGGCACTTGAACGACAACCAACTAAGGGATGCCCCCTGTGCTGCTGACATCAAGCTTGCTATTCAGAACCTTGATCTGGATCACAGGACTGATGACTCTACCGCCCTCCTTGTGAAGTGGGAGGCACTGAAGTGTGTCCTACGCGGTGTCTTCATCCAGCATGGTTCCTGACTGAAGAAGGCTTGCTCTTTGGCTATAACCAGATTATTGTCCTCCATAGCCACGTTGGAAAGCACCCATAAAGAGAATCACAGCCCCTCTACTTATGCCGATCTCTCAAGTGTTCGACAGGAGCTTTTGCAGCTTCTGGATGGCTACTCCCTCATTGCTAGGGACAAGGGTCGACGCAATACCATTATTACTCCATTTCCAATAAATGCAGCCAACACCTTGCCCCGAGTCTTACACTCGCGTCCTCCCAGGCATCCAATTCAACTAATTCACAATGCGACCCACCAAAAAAGTACGTAAGAACCAAGGCATTGCTGGGGCCTTTAATCAATATTATTCCAACTTATATAATTTACCTTCCCCGCTAGGTCCTAGACGTACCCTCCCCAGGATCTGGATATGCTCTCTTATATTAAGGAAACGGCGCTTCCCGCAAACGACTCGGTGGATGCCAAGGACCTAGGTAAACCTCTTTCGGACACTGAATTCTTGGGTGCCATTAAGGGCTTGAAAGCAGGCAAATGTCCTGGGCCTGATGGCTTCTCTCCTAGGTTCAATAAACTCTTCGCTCCTCTTTTAGCCCCTTTGCTGGCAGAGGCCTTTAAAACCATACACCTCATCTCATACATACAGAGGCACGGCCTGAAGGCATGTCTACTTTCTTTCAAAAGCATTTGATTGCGTAAACTGGACCTTTCTACGAATGTCCTTAGAACAAGTCGGGTTGTGTAACGCCTTTGTCACTAAGGTCATGTCCTTGTATTCTCGACCCTTGGCCTCAGTAGTAGTTAATGGTTCATCCTCTGAACCATTCAATATATCTAATAGCACCCAACAGGGCTGCCCCCTATCCCCATTACTTTTCGTCCTTGTAATTGAACACCTGGCTAATGCCATTCGACAGAATGATTTGATCGTTGGTATCCCGACCCCATCTATGCATCACAAACTCTCTCTATATGCTGACAACCTCGTAATATATATCCAACAACCCCACACTTCCCTGCCATATTTATTGCACAAGTTCCGTTGGTTTGGAGAATGGAATAATTTTAAGCTGAATATCTCCAAAACAGAGACCCTTAATATCTCCCTACTGACTACCCTTGTCTCCCAACTGCGCTCTAATTTTTCCTTTCAATGGTCTGCTAGGGGCATCTCTTATCTGGGTATTACTATTCCATCTGATCTCTCAAAATTATATAAATTAAATTATCCCCCACTTACTAGCATACGGAAAAAACTAATTTCATGGGGTTCATCACCGCTTCCCTGGTTTGGACGTATAAACACTTTAAAAATGGATACACTCCCAAAATTGTTATATCTTTTCCAGACCACCCCCATACAATTATCTAAACAATTCATTGTCTCCCTATGCTCTCTTTCCATTCAATTTATTTTAATAGAGGCCTATCCCACATTCGACACAAGCTGCTCACATTTCCCAAAACGCAGGGGGGAACAGGGTTGCCAGACTACGAGCTCTATCATAAGGCTGCTATTCTAGCGAGGATACTGGACTGGTTCCCTCGCCCATCTCTCAAAGCTTCAATGATGGTTGAACAAGACCTCTCCCAGCTGGATCTCAGGGCTCTCCTTTGGGGTAATGACCATATCTTGCCCAGCTTGAATTTTTCTTCTCCCTTGACCCGAGCCACATTACATATGTGGTATAAAAAGAGTCTCCAAGAGCTTTTATCATCAGAACCATCCCCTCTTACGACTCTTTTTGATAACCCTTCATTCCCTCAAGGAGTGGGCTCCCACACAGTTGGCGCTTTTACCAGAACTTTGTGGCCTGTAGCACATCAGATTGTTCACCCGGAAACCGGGAGAACGGTGGTTCCAGATGGGGAAAGGAACTGGCTCACTGCACATCACATATCTACCTTTTGCACTAGACTTTTCCATTCTTCACAGATCCACCGTCCCCTGACTGAATATGAAAGACTGAACCTCCCTTTTCTGAAATGCCCAGACATCTGCTATCTGCTCTTTATAAACTCCTACACACGTTAAGTAATGCTGAGCTGCCTGTCTTTACGAGGATGTGGTCCAAGGACATTGGGGAAGAGATTTCTGCCATTGATTGGCAGACCTCCTTCCACTTTACCCACAAATCTACAATCTCCTGTTATGCACAGGAGAAGAATTATAAGCTTCTATCTAGGTGGTACAAGGACCCCCTATCACTACATAGAATATTCCCATCCACACCCCTGTGTTGGAGATGCGGATCACCTGAAGGAAACTACCTACATATCTGGTGGTCCTGTAGCAAAATCCAGCCTTTCTGGTCACAAGTTTTCACCATCTATAACTCAATGTATAACATGTCTCTAAAACCTTCCCCCCAAGGTGGCACTTTTGTCTATGCTCCCTGGCTCGATAGCCTCCCAAAAAAAGAGTCTGCTTTGTTTCTTCCTCTCTGCTGCCAGACAATTGATCCCTTTGTATTGGAAGTCTATTACGCCCCCTTATTTGGCCTTGTGGGTAAATGGTAAATGACATGATGTGAATGGAAGAGATGTGGGCGATGTATACTGATTCCTTTGAAAAATACAAATTGCTCTGGTATGTTTGGATGTATTTCTCCGCCTCTGACACCCTTAAGGGAATGCTATGAATCATAGCTCCCTCAATTTATGTTTTTTTTTTTTTTTCTCTTTTCTTTGGTCGCACTGGCTGCTCGGGACACACTTCCTCTACCTTCTAATAATGCTCTCTTCCGAACCTATCTTCTTTCCTCTTTCTTCTCTCGGTTTCTCACATACCTTTCTTTTTTTCCTCTATTTTCTAGAAATGTTAACACTATATTGAGTCCTTAAAGTAATAGTGTTTGATAACCTGTGTCCAACATGTGGACTGATCTATGCTTGATGTAGTTTATTTTGCTTTATTTCTTGTATCTTAATCAACAATAAAATATATATTTACCTCTAAATAGGGGCAAACACAAAAGTGTTTATAATTTTGCTCAGTGTACATATTCTAATGGCTGTTTCCAGTGCTAAAATTTCCTCCCTGAACAAATGAGCACGAACTGCATGATTGCAGATACCACATACAATCCTGTCACGTATTAATTCATCTGTTAGTGCACCAAAATCAAATTTTTTTAGCCAGCAGTCTAAGCGTGGCTGCATAGGATAGTATTCCTTCTTCAGGGTCCTGAGCCATCATGTTTAATGCATGTCTGTCTATTATCACATTACGCTGTGGTAAGCATATCTCATCAAATTTCTTGATTAAGACATCAGGGTCCTCTCTGTCCTCATTGTCTTGAAAATGAAATGACTCATATATATCTAGTGCATCTGAACCAGCAAGATTTAAAAGAGTGTAAGCTTGTACCTTTTTTGACTTGTCTGAAAGTCCTGTTTTGCTGTACACGTCTCATTCTCTTTTGAATTTCAGCCAGTTGTTAGCAATTTCAAGGATTAGGGGTTGTATGCAATATAGATTCTGAACCATGATGGTTCAGCGATTCCACTTATGTCACTATGTTGATTTTGTAGAAGCAATGGTATATAGTCAGATGAACCTTGTGAGGAGCTTGTTTATTACAGCCAGCAGGGAGCCACATGTAAATGTATTTCCTTTATTTTCACTTCATGTAAACACAATATATACATATTCTACAGCCTTATTACTGGCTTACCTATAGGTAAGAGTCAGGGAAGGAAGTTTACCTCCTCTTTAAAGTGTATATATGGTCAAAATTTAAAATCATATATTTATTTCCACACTGTATTTCAATTATTTCTAGCCCACTGCTGTTACTCTGAATGATGCTGAAGTTTGTAAACTTACTTTTGAAGATCCCCACACCTTTTTTTCCTTAAATTCTGTGACATGTATTTACTATGCCTTGTTTCACACAGTTCCCAGACCCTGCGTTCTGGAGGAGGCAGAGCCGGTACAGGAATCACTGCTTGCAGGCAGCAAGGTACGATGGGATATCTAGTCCTTAGAAATGGAAAATATATGGCAGATGAGAAACTGTAAAGCATACAGTGAATCCAAGAATATGTGAAAAGAGATGGCCAGTAAACAGGCAGATCTCACAACATGAAAGGAGATTTTTTTAAGTACGATTCTATTGGATTCAATAAAAACTACTGTTTGTATTGCTATTATAATGCTGATGTTATAAAATTAAAGTGTATGCTCTAACCAAAGAGCTCCTTTAAACAAATCAGCTTCTTGGAGAACAAGTATACAGCAAGTGAAATCAGGCTGAAATCAGAACTCCGAAACTATATACTTGTTCAAGGTACTAAAGCTAGAGAGCCAGCATGAAACCAGGCAATTATCATTTGTGAAGGAGAGGTCAGAAATGGCACTCTCCATATACCTCTCATGACTTCAATAAAAGAATTCGTGTGTATTGTGACCGTCCAGAGTTCTTCATTATGGGTAAAATTTCCTGTAGACAGTACTCTCCATATACCTCTCACGGTAAAGACTGGAGAGGAAGTGTTTACTATTAACGGACCAAAGTACGACCGAGAGATCGAAATCATGGAACTTGTTCATATATCAAAGCCTCAAGACTAAAGTCGGACTAAAGTGAACGACATATGAACAAGAGGTTCTTCGACTAAACAAATTTCCTCGAGAAACCAATCTCGTATGTGAAATTAA
>BLSH010143069.1:484795-498556 GCA_018402905.1 Glandirana rugosa | reverse complement strand
CCTTTTTTTTTTTTGTAACTAAAAATCGGTTCCAGGTTTGGGTCTCTCAAAATGCACTGGCATCTTTGGAGACCCTATGTCCGTGTGCCTATCGCTGTGTCTGCTGCACCCTACGCTAATAATTCACTAATGTGTGATAGCGTTCAAAACAGTCATTGATGCAGAGACCAGGCTGGTCAGGACAGGTGGTACAATAACTGCGGGTGTCACACCTGTATCCGCGTCGTCTGCAGACACGACATCTCTTTTGGGGTGTTCTTTGGCCTGGGGTGCCACGGAGGACATGTGGAAAGTGTCTCCCATGCAGCCGGCTAACTGCATTCACATTGTGAACAGGGGGTGCAGCACCATCTGGATACAGAAGGGCTGTGACGATCTCTTCCATGAATTTGAGGAAGGATCCTGTCAGTCCTGACGCTCTGTATAAGACATGAGCATTCAGCAAGGCCAATTGAAAAAAGTATAGAGACACTTTTTTGTACCAGCGTCTCGCTTTACAGGCAATTAGGTATGGCGCCAGTAACTGATCATTGAGGTCCATCCCTCCCATATTTAGGTTATATTCGTGGACACAGAGGGGTTTCTCCACAAGACCAGTCGCCGTAGAAATTTGCACTGCCGTATCTGCGTGAAGGGAGGTCAGAACGAAAACATTCCGACTGTCCCTCCACTTCATCGCGAGCAAATTATTACACTTAGCGCAGGCTCTCTCCCCCCGACTAAGACGGGATTCTACAAGCCATTGGGGGAAGCCCCGGCGATTAGGTCGCACAGTGCCACATGCGCCAATCTGATGATCAAATAAGTGACTAAACAGTGGCACGCTCGTGTAATTATTGTCCACGTGCAAGTGGTACCCCTTTCTGAATAAGGGTGACACCAAGCTCCACACCATCTTGCCAGCGCTCCCTATGTAGTCTGGGCATCCTTCCGGCTCTACCAGACTATCTTTGCCCTCATAAACCGTGAAACTATGTGTATAGCCTGTGGCCCTGTCACAGAGCTTATACAGTTTGACCCCGTATCTGGCACGCTTGCTGGGGATGTACTGCTTGAATGCAAGATGGCCAGAAAATTTAACCAGGGACTCGTCCATGCACACAACTTTGTTGGGAATAAAAAGTGTGGCAAACTTCTGGTTGAAATGGTTTATGAGGGGCAGAATTTTGTAGAGCCGGTCAAATTCAAGATCACTCCGTGGACAACTGAGTTCATTTTCACTAAAGTGCATGAACCGTAAAATCTGCTCGTACCGTGCCCTGGACATGCAAGCAGAGAACACGGGCATATGGTGAGTTGGGTGCGTGGACCAATATGACCGCAATTCAGTTTTTTTAGTTATGCCCATGAGGAAGGAAAGGCCCAGAAAGGTCTTAAACTCTGGAACCGTGATTGGTTTCCAGTCTCTGGCAAGCATCAAATGGGGATTAATGGCGATGAATTGACCAGCATATAAATTGCTTTGGTCCACAATAGATCTATAGAGATCTTCCGTGAAATACAGCTAATAAAAATCAATGGCCGTAAAATCAGCTGTATTCACCGTGATTCCGGGTTGGGCAGTGAATGGGGGAAGTACGGGTGCTGCATCAGTGTTTGCAAGCGCATCAGGAAGGGCACTATGGGTACTGCGGGCCTGTGTTTGTCTTCTTCGTGGCTGCGGGGCATTACTCGTGCTAGCCACACCAGCTTGTACTGCACTTATGGGACTCGCCACGTCACCACGTGATACTGCAGTGCTGGTTCGTCTACGTCCAGGGGGTACTAGGCTGCTGGTGCTTGCCAGTTCACCAGAATGGGTAGCGGCACCAGTACTGGCTCTCTGCTGCATACGAGAGCCCTGCGGTTCACGCACATCAGTGACAGCAGAACGGGGTCTGGTACGCCTGGCTCTAGCAGGGACCACATCTCCGTCATCAGAGCAGGGTGCCGCTGCTATCTACAGGTTCATATGCTGAGCCTGAATCTGACAGTGAGGCTTCCCCATCGCTCTCATCTGTAAAACTCAGCACATTGTAGGCCTCTTCGCTAGTGTACGTGCGGCCAGACATTTTGGACTTTCTAAATTTGAAACGTACACTAGCGTGACTCACAGGCAAAAAAGTGCAACTGGTTGTCAGAGCCTGCTTCAAACTGCTTCAAACGCTACCAAATTCACTGTCAGAATTCGCAGGGATCGGGCGTGATCTCTGCGAAGGCTGCAGATATGTGTGTTGTGTTTGGTAAGTGACAGCGATCTATTGATCCTGCACTTGGGTGGGCTGGGCTGGGCGGAGGGACTAAACGCAGGTGTTAGCAGTTATCTGGGCTGATCCCGCTAACGCTGCGTTTTTTAGAACCCTAATCTAAGGGGGACGCTAATATATATCTGATGAGATCGCAGATACTGATCTGATCAGATACTACAATATTATCTAGCACCTACCTAATGTGCGTGTGTGCATGTCAGAGTACCTCGCTAACTGACCCTGCCTGGCATTTACACTGACCCTAACGCACACTAAAACCTAACTGGGGTCACCGCCGGGTGATCAGGGGTTAAAACCTATAAAAGGTATTTACGGCAGGTAATCTGATTAAAAAAAAGCTATCTATCTAGCTAGCATCACCCGTGACACTTCTACGGTGATCACAGGTGACAGGGGGCAATCAAGGGGTTAAAAGCTTTATTGGGGGGCAAGGGGGGTATTTTCACCTAACCAGGCCTAATACTATCTACCCTAACACTGATTTAGCGTCACAATGGTCACAAATACAGCAATCGGTAAAAATCAGATCGCTGCACTATATGATACTGTGACAGGGAGTAAAAGGGTTAACTGGAGGGCGATCAAAGGGTTAAATGTGCCTATGTAACCTGGTGTTAGTGTGGTGTTGTGCAACTCACGTTTCTAGATGCTCCTTCTTCCTCGCTGAAACCGAAAAGGGCTTCAGGGAGGAAGGGGAGCTTACTTCCTCTGTCTCTATTTACATTAAAGAGGCAGAGGAGCAATGTCATTGGCAGGACTGATTGGAAGAGCCAGGCCAAAAATCATTGGCCTGGCCCTGTAGATTGATCGGCCTTGTGTCGAATGGCGCTGCAGCGCCCACGGCTCGTGATCGTGGTCGCCGCCGTATGACGGTGGTTTGCCTGCTGTTGACGGTCGGCAAGTGGTTAACCACTTCTCGTTAGGTGGACGTCATATGACGTCGCTACCTTTGACAAGGGATATCTGAATGGCACCATTCAGATATTGTTTTTTTCAGCTGGCGATTCCGAACAACATAAAAGTGATCTTAGCGGCGGATTCGCTGCAAGATCACTTTTATCAGCGGCGGGAGAGGTGCCCCCCCCCACCGCTTTCCGGTCATCTCCG
Organism: Glandirana rugosa; assembly: GCA_018402905.1. Classification (NCBI taxonomy): domain Eukaryota; kingdom Metazoa; phylum Chordata; class Amphibia; order Anura; family Ranidae; genus Glandirana; species Glandirana rugosa. The sequence continues at coordinate 495,200 of BLSH010143069.1, read as the reverse complement.
CCGCTTACCGGACCCGCCGGCAGCAGCGGAGATGATCCGATCCTCTCCCCCCAGTGTCCGAGAGCCGAGTGAGCGGCTTAAGCCACTCACTCGGCTCCATACTACGGCAGGGCATAAATGGTGTCAGAAGTGACGTCCGCCCAATGGTCTTAAAGGGCACGCTTTTTTTTTTGTCGTGTCGTTTTTTTCAGATTTTTTTTTTTTTTGCATTTTAGTGTAAATATGAGATCTGAGGACTTTTTGGCCCCAGATCTTATATTTAAGAGGACCTGTCATGCTTTTTTCTATTACAAGGAATGTTTACATTTCTTGTAATAGGAATAAAAGTGATCATTTTTATTTTTTAAAAAAGAACAGTGTAAAAATAAAAATTAAAAAGCAAAATAAATAACTAAAAAAAAATGTAAAGCGCCCCGTCCTTGCGAGCTCGTGTGCAAAAGCGAACGCATACGTAAGTCCCGCCCACATATGAAAACGGTGTGCAAACCACACATGTGAGGTATCGCCACGATCGTTAGAGCGAGAGCAATAATTCTCGCACTAGACCTCCTCTGTAATGAAAAACTGCTAACCTGTAGATTTTTTTAAACGTCGCCAATGGAGATTTTTAAGTTGCAAAGTTTGTCGCCATTCCGCGAGCGGAGGCAATTTTGAAGCATGACATGTTGGGTATCATTTTACTCGGCGTAACATTATCTTTCACAATATGGAAAAAAATTGGCCTAACTGTCCTGTTTTCTTATTTTTTAACTAAAAAACTGAATTTATTCAAAAAAAGCACGCTTGGAAGACCGCTGCGCAAATACGGTGTGACATAAAGTTTTGCAATGACCGCCATTTTATTCTCTAGGGTGTTAGAAAAAAAATATATATAAGGTTTGTGGGTTCTAAGTAATTTTATAGCAAAAAAAAAACTGATTTTAACTTGTAAACAACTAACCCAAAAAACAGCCCCCTAACTGAAGTGGTTAAACTGACAACACTTGAAATCCGATTGGTTTGTATAGCTTGTTGGTTATTACTGTAAACTTAATTTGCAAGTAAATGTAAGATCCACTGATATGGGAGCCCCCACCCCCAATAATAAATACTAAATAAACACTAAAAAAAAAGAAAGCTATTTGAAGATAACTCAAAAAAGAGAACATTCAAACTCTAGTTCCCTCACTTCCTGCAGGCACCAGTGATGCCACTGTACCTCACTGCTGCCTCCTGGGGGGGGGTACCCTTAACTATATTCCACTAGAATGCACTTTTGTACTGGAGTGCATTGTCATGGGATTTTGAGTACCTTATGATGCATAGTGATGTAATAAATAATTAGTAATAATTGGTGTAAAATGTGCTCTGTTTAGGGTGTCTGGTCTCCAGAGAAGGACAACTACTTCTTAAAAATAAGGGTTTATTTACAATAGGGAAATAAATACATTATCCTTACAGGTACATGGGATATAGGGAGATGGATAGGGAAGGTTACAGGTAAAGAAGGGGGTAGGGATCTGTCTACTCTCATCCACACATCCTCACTCTCTGAATCTCTCATACCAAGGGCCCTTTTTGTCCAGAGTTGAAGCACACCCTCCAGTTGGGGGGGTTGGTAATTGCAGTCAGTGAAGATATCTTAAACAAAAGGTCATAACATTGCATTCCTGTCCCAGGCTTACATTGATTTCTTGATCACTACATCAGCTGTCCATATGATATCCCAGCACAGGAGGTAAGCCGTCATTCTAGGCACATTTGGGCAGTAAATTCCAGCAGGGGTCCTAGTATTCAGAATGTCCATTCCATCCCTCCCCCTTCAATAACCCAAATTGTCCAAGTGTGGGGGCAGGGGTCTTCCTAGTCAAGTGTTAATGAATTAAGACACTCATATAGCCCTCTTTGATGTTAGCCAGATGTGTAAATGTCATATTGCAGTTTGCTTCTACAGAGAAGCCGTATTTCAGTTCATGTCCAAACAGCAAGGATATTCATTTTCATCAAATATAACATCTCCTGGTCTTGTGCCTGAATGGCACACCAATATTTGCCATAATATACATAAGAAATTGATATCGACCTCACTCCAATCTTTGTAATGTTCCGGCCTGATTGCACTTCACAGAAGATGACCTCTTTACCAATGCCGCCCCTTTCCTGGACATACAGCGCCCTTTTGAACCAAAAGTAATAACACGTTTGTTCCTCTCCCAGGCTCAACCGATGATCACACAGACGTCCACCCAATTCATTACCCTTCAGGCATCATGCTGGCCAGGTGTGAATGGGCAGTTGAATTGTCCTCCGGAGTCCCGCTGGTTAGATGAACGACCTTGTACATTTTTCTAGCCATGTCTGCTGCAAGATGGCTGTAAACATTGTAATTCACCCCACATACAAGTCCTTTGAAAACTATATTGTTCAACCATACTGTTCTCCAGTCTCATCTGCATCATTATAATTTTTTCCAGTATTACAATTGGTTAAACATCATTGGTAAATTACAAAAGGAGTGTTACCTTTACATTTATAAATCATCTTCCTATATAATATCAAAATATGTCAAGCCACATATTTATATACTTTTATTCTGCATCCCAATAGTTCATTTGCCTGAGCAAGACACAGGCAATATTAATTGTTACTTTATAATGTAAAGTACAATTACAAAAGAAATCATCTTTTTAAACAAGATAATTAGGATTGCTGAATGCACATTTGAATCTGTGCATAAAGCAAAATAACATTCATAGTTTCTCTGAATAATTTTAGGGTGCAAGACAGCACATGAATATGTATGTGTGAGTATAAATAACCTTTATTGTAGCTACAATGCTAATTTTACCATTTTTCATAATACACTTTGTACTAAAGTTCAATAATTAAAAAAAAATACATAATTGAACAGAAGGATATACAAGGCAGGGTGTGAACTGCTGTACAAAAATAAACAGGGAGGAGATGTCCAGTGCTGTTTTTGTTTCACTAGGTAATTGAAGTTATTGACTTGTCCTATCTTTATTGTATGGCTTAGTTGGTGTTTTCGATATTTTAACCTTCAGCAGAACTCAGCCAAAATAAACTAGATACAAATGAATAGCACATTGAAAGATAAAGTAACAAAAACAGTCTTTGCAGAAATATTCAGCTTCAATCCAGAGACTCCCCTACAATTCCCCCCCCCCTAAATATTCTCAGTCTGATGAGCCTGCATCATTTAGCCCACTTCCTCTGAGCCCAGGTCACCCTTTGACTGGACAGAGAAAGGAGAAGCAGCACAGTAATGAGCTCATGTCTCTGTCACTGTTTTCTCCTCTTATCAGCATGCTTCTTGTCAATACATGATCTGACTGGCTCATTGCAGATCTGTTATTGTAAGGGGCAAATACCAAGTCATATTCAGGTACTTATACCCCTTGCAGTAAAAAATAATATATTTGATGATGTACAAATGATTACAGAGCTGCATTCATTTTTGTCTTTTATATTCGCCTACAGTTCAATTTTAAACTAACAAACTGTGACCTGAAAGTATTTAAAACACATTACTCACAATTCAAAGCCTGACAAAGAACACCTACGAAGCAAAAGAAAACTTTAAAGTATAAATAACATTCATCTAGTTTTGGATAGATTATGGAATTGTTAAAACTTTTGTTTTTGTATGTACCCTTTAGGGTAAAATTATCTACATTTGTTGTGCTACTGGCATATAGCCAAATGTCACAGGAACAAATGTCCCCATTGGACGGTATACTTTCTATTCTGAGCCAATATATATCAACAGAAATGGATATACAAAGCAGCGCTAAAACAAAAAAGTATAAACATCAGGTTAGATTGATCACCCAGTGATAGGTGTAAGGTCATAAAAATAAAGCAGTTCATGTAAGAATGCCCAAACCTCGTTTATTTCTGAATTATTTTTGGATTTGTTTATTGGACATTCTTACATGAACTGCTTTATTTCTATCACCTTACACCTATCACTGATCAATCTAACCTGATGTTTATACTTTTTTTTTGTTAGCGCTGCTTTGTATACCCATTTCTGTTTATATATATTGGTTCATTTATTGATTTATAGCAGCAGCAATTATTTATTCATTGTATGTTTACTTATTAATTGCAAAATAAGTCTCTTTCGTTGGTGCAGGTTTGAGGTCCCTTGTATATAGGGCTCCTGATTGTGGATCTTGTGGTATATTATATTTTCTATTCTATTTTTTCTTGATGTCTGTCCTGATGACAATGGTTAAACAAATAGGGGGAGATTTACTAAAACTGAAGCTTGGAGAATTTGGCGCAGCTGTGCCTAGTAATCAATTGCTACTAGGTGATAGGCCCCTTTCACACAGTTGATTCGATCAGGTCCATCTCTCGTTTTACAGGTGGATCACCAGTCTCTTCTATGGAGTAGTGGATGTCAGCGGAAACATGCCCACTGACACCCACCACTATCCGATCCAATATAGTCTGCCAAAAACAGACGGATGGTGGTCCTATTCCCCATCTGTCTGGTGGATCGGATGGAGAATTGGTGGATGCTGCTATTGCTAGCCTCTCTCTATCAGTAATACAGTGTTTTTCAGTGTTAGCCATCAATTAATGCACAAAGTTTGGAGCATAAGAGAAACCCTTTATTGGCTAACTTAGTTAATTAACGATGCATGCTTTGGAGATAACTCTGATCCCTTCATCAGGCTTCATACATTTCTGAAAAATGGTTCTGAAACGTACATATTTAAACAAAGTGTTACAAGGATCGGCAATCAAATACACACATTTAAAAATATACAACAATTTTTTCTTGACAAACTTTACTGGTAAAGGCTATTTTAAGAGAGTAGAGATCAGAATTTAGCCTTCTAACTGGGGGTAATTAACTAAAAGATAAGGCACAATTCTTTCCTAAAATGACAGCCTTGTGTAAATTTATACAAGTTCATTTGTTGGTAAGGAGTTTGGCCCATTTTCTCAACATAGAGTCCTGTGGGGCATGTTGCACACAATTTCAGGTATTCTGCATTTGAAGATCAGCAGCTGAAATTGCCTTGTATTCTGTTCTCCTGCTGTGATCTTGGTATTGGTATCTCAATCATGCTGTGGATATGTGCAGGTCTCACATCTCTTCTGCGTTGCAGAGAGATGCTCCATTTGGTATTGAGCTGCTAAGAAAACTTGGATAGCTGTTACTATGCGAATAATGGTGGTTCCAAGAATATTTCTTTAAGTCTCACATTTTCATGCAGTAGAGGCTGGAGCTCTTTGCAGCCTTTCTTAGAGCTTCTAGGTATAATGTAGGTTACAACCGGAGGGACCCAAATCTAATTTTTTGCCTGTTAGTAGTGTAAAGGCTGGGTCTAGTTGTTTTCCTGATCTACGTGTTTATTATCACTTGGTTATATCCCCTGTTTTATGAAACAAGGAGACAGATTCTTATATGTGCCTGGAATGGGAGCAGTCTTGCCTGAGGAATGCGGGATGGTCTGGGGGTTCGCTAAATGGATGTTTGCAAATGTGTTCCTTTAATATTCATTGAAGTGTCCAGGAAATGTATTTTTGTTTGATAGTTTACAGGCTAAGTTTACCTTTTGTAAAATAATATATATATATAAAAATAAATGTACATTATTTTGCTGGTAAAAGCACATGCATTTATGAGGGTGCTCATCAGTGCTCAAGCAGTTCATTGAGAGCTACAAGCTGCCACAGTGGCAGATGGGGCTTGTGGTTCAGTCATTCATGGATTGCAGTGAATGCATGACACAGCTGTGTGGGCAGGGGGGGGTCAGCTTCTGCACAGTAACATGTTACATGCTACACCTTAATTACGAGTGTAACATGCAACATGTTACAAAGGGTGAACTTATCCTTTTATCCTTCAATTTAAATTTTATTGTGTCAAGTTGTTGAAGTTCCTGTGAAATTGGAAAAAACCCTCCTCACATTCCATGGGTTTTAGAGGCCATGAGTTTTATAAGGCAAGTGGGTAGATTCTCCTCCTTTATTTTAGCCATAATGACATTTGGATATTAGTGAGGGAACCATGAACTCATTGTTACTCTGCAAGTAGAGATCTCAAGCAAAAGAAAAGTAGTCATGGGTCAGGATAAACTGCATAAGCTGTGTAATCAGTTCAGCAGGCTGGTCCAATTTCTGAAGATTTTGCAGGCAGGCTGCAATACCATCATCATGAGGAATGGGGCCAGAATGGTTCTTTCAGGCACAAGGCCAATGGTAGCTAGCTAAGGTTCTGGAAGGGGGGACCAATGAGGAGGTATCACTTCCTGATGTAGGACGAGGAGCCCTAACCAATCTACAGTCTGGATTGGCAGGGGGTAGGCCTCCTTAAATACAGCCGTCTGCCAGCAGGGGGGAGGAGAGTGCTGGGGGAAGCGTGGAAGATGTAGCAGAGGTGCCGTGGAGGCCTCTACCCGGGAGAGAGCCCCCCAGTCTGGGGGGTTGACCTTGAGGCCTGGAGACTCGGGTGCATCCAGGAGTGGAGTTGATTCTTGGAGCAGCACAAGGGAGTAGATGAACGGCAGAGGTGCTACTGTGAACACTTTAAAATATCCACTGGAGTTGGTGCGTGACTGGTCCAGGGAACTGGAAGAGAAAGGCCAGAGAAGTCTGGGAGAGAAATAGTGGACAGACTGTGTAAGCCTTGGGAGCCAGTCCAGGGAAGGAGTATCACTGTAAGGAAAGCAGGTCGGTGGGACCTGGAAAAAGGGATGGGCTGGGAGTCGGAAACCATCAAAAGGCACCAACGTACTAAGCTACACTTTGAGGGGTCCAAGACCCTGGCCTGTAACGGGTGGTCCAGAGGCCCTGCTGACAGTTTGCAGGCCTCACCATGTGCTAGTTGTGGTGAAGAGAAAGGAGTTGTTTGAGCCTGATAAATTTTCCTTCAGGTTAGGAAGTAAGAGATGCGCTGGAAAGAAGTGAAGGAGCAATAGTCTGCAAGTGATGTGGTGGAGAGAAGTGAGGGAGCAATAGTCTGCAGAAGAGATGTTCTGGAGAGAAGTGGAGTGTATATACAGTCTTGTATATAGATAGTCCTGTAACCAATTCTTTGGGCATCCCACGGTCACCCCTTTTTCCTGTTCAAGTTAAATCCCCTAAATATGATTTTTCCTGTTTCTGACTATTGCAGGACAAACTAGCCTGCCACCCTGTGCCCAGTGGAAGAGACTATTTCACTGCAAGGACACTGGGTGAAGTTTGTTCCTGTTTCATTACTTTTGACGGCCTGTTGTTCGGGGAGGGGCCCTTCCCATCAGGAACCTTAAAAAAAAAACCTGTGGACTTTCTTTGTTTCTGCTCCTGTGGTGAGATCATAACCCCTCACTGCAGGGCAGGCAGGTGAAAGAAGTACAGAAAAAAGACTCATGTGTTATGTTGCTTTATCAGGAGGATGATAACTATCCCTCCTGATGGACTGTTTGGTTTGATTAGTTAGTGTAGTTGTGTTCCTTTTCTCTTAGGATTCTTGGGATGGAACGGCTGTTCATCCCCATCCATCGAGAGTCAAGACAAACCTCAACTTTCACTACTAACTAGGCGGGTAGAGGGCTCCTCCTTCTCGAGAAATGCTCTGACTCAGAAATGTATAATAATATGGTATGTGACTAGCTGCAGGGCTCTGTAGTCAGGCAATGTGAAATGTGATAAACTGTATAGTGTAAATATTACAAAAACAATGACAGAGATACATTTTTGTACCTTATTTATTTGTACAGTTTTGTATGTCCCTCTTCCAAGTTTGTTCTCTTTTTCCCTCCCACCTTTTGATTTTGGGATGCCCAGGAGCTATTTTTGTAAATTTTCAACTGGGGCCCAGCTGATGTTTAGGGGGGGTGAGTGTAGCGCCCTCATAGTGATAGGTGCGTTTTGTAGTGAGTTTTTGCTAGGAGAGGCAAAATGTAGTCAGGCCTGATTGTAAGTGCAGGCCTGAATGTTCTGATCTAAGCTGGGGAGTGGCTCAGGGAGGAGTTGGAGACAGAAGGAAGGAACATTCCTTGGAGTTTCCTCCCCCTTGAGCAGAGAAGGTTCTGGAAAGGGGGATGAATGAGGAGGTATCACTTCCTGATGTATGACGAGGAGTCCTGACCAATCTACAGTCTGGATTGGCAGGGGGCAGGCCTGCTTAAGTACAGTCGTCCACCAGCAGGGGGCAGGAGCGTTCCGGGGGAAGTGTGGAAGAGGTAGCAGAGGGGTCAACAGCCTTGGGAGCCAGGGGAAGGAGTGTCACTGTAAGGAAAGCAGGTCGGTGGAACCTGGAAAATGGGATGGGCTGGGAGTCGTGGTCCATCAAAAGGCTTGGCTAGCACCAACGTACTAAGCTACACTTTGAGGGGTCCAAGACCCTGGCTTGTAACGGGTGGTCTAGAGGCCCTGCTGACAGTTTGCAGGCCTCACCATGTGCTAGTTGTGGTGAAGAGAAAGGAGTTGAGTGAGCCTGATACATTTCCCTTCAGGTCAGGAATTAAGAGAAATGAAGGAGCAATAGTCTGCAAGTGATGTGCTGGAGAGTAGTGAGGGAGTAGTAGTCTGCAGAAGAGATGTGCTGGAGAGAAGTGGAGTGTATAAGGTCTTGTATATAGATGGCCCTGTAACCAATTCTTTGGGCATCCCACAGTCACCCCTTTTCCCTATCCAAGTTAAATCCCCTAATTAAAACAAACAAAAACAAGAGCCAGCCTGCTCAGTGACTTTGGATGTGTGAGATATGGTGGGATTGAGGGCAGCTATAAGGTGAACCACAACTATCAGCCACTCCCAGGGGAGCACATGGCTACTAGAGTTGAGCGAACACCTGGATGTTTGGGTTCGGCGAACTTTGCGAAAAAGTTCTGGTTTGGTACCAAACTTGACCCGAACTTTACCTCAGACCCTGAACCCCATTGAAGTCAATGGGGACCCAAACTTTTCGGCACAAAAATGGCTGTAAAAAAAGTCCTGGCAAGTGCTAGAGGGCTGCAAAAGCTGTAGGCGATGATTTTAGAATAATCTGTCCCTTACAGCAACAGCAGGAACCTGACCCTATAGGAGTAGGCGTTGATTTTAGAACAATAATCTGTCCCTTACAGCAACAGCTGGAACCTGACCCTATAGAACTAGGAGATGATTTTAGAACAATAATCTGTCCCTCTAAGCAGTAGACTCTACCTAGTCCAGTCAGATCGTTCTGTAATGCAGGGTGAGATGTTATTAGATCTGCAATCTGTCCCTAAAAGCAGTAGTAGTAGTAATTTCTACCTAGTCCACAATCAGATCATTCTGTAATGCAGGATGAGATCTGCAATCTTTCCCTCAAAGCAGTAGTAGTAGTAATTAGAGTTGAGCGAACCCGGACTGTAAAGTTCGGGTCCGTACCGAACTTTGGAGTGTCCGGGACCCGGACCCGGACTTTTCAAAAACAGTCCGGGTTCGGGTCCGGGGTTCTGGTAATTTTAATGAAAAATCTTAAAAATGCTGTAAAAAAGCCCAGGAAGGTCCTAGAGGTCTGCAAAAGGAAGGTAAATGGGGGTAAGGGTGGGACAAGTGCCCTACAAAGAAATGGGGACAGGGAAATAACTTTAAATATTTTTAAAAAAATAAAAACATAAAAAAAGCAAAAATGGAGATCATCTTCAAAATGGGTCTGAAAAGTATTAATTAACATTAGAGGCCATAGAACTGTTCTAAAATCATCTTCAAACTGTGTCAAAAAAGTTTCATTTAAAGTGATACACAGACTTTAAAAAGAAGTGTGAATAACAGATGTGCAATGATTGACGGTTTCATTTAAAGTGACACAGACTTTAAAAAGAAGTGTGAATAACAGATGTGCAATGATTGACGGTTTGATTTAAAGTGACACACATACTTGAAATAATTTTGCAGAAGAGATGTGCACTGATTCCCGGTTTCATTTAAAGTGACACACACATTTTGCAGAACAGTGATATGGGTACTCCCGGCTTATTTATACTAGTTTGACACAGTTTGAAGATGATTTTAGAACAGTTCTATGGCCTCTAATGTTAATTAATACTTTTCAGACCCATTTTGAAGATGATCTCCATTTTTGCATTTTTTATGTTTTGTCCCTTTATTGAAATTTATAAATTTTTTTTTATTTTTGTATTTTTTACGTTTTTACCTCTAGTAGAAGTTTTACCCAGACTTTTCATAATTAATTGTAATCTCCGGTATCTTGACAAGATTTTAGTAGAAGTTTGACACAGTTTGATCATATTTATTCGGCCCTCATGGGTATAGTGACAAGACGTTTTACACACACAGTGAAATTTACTTTGGCCCTTAGTCACGTGTAGAGAAGACGTTTTAATAAAGTTCATACACACAGTGAAATTTAGTTTGGCAGTTAGTAACGTGTAGACAATAAGTGTGAAGAAAAATTTCAGACACAGTGAAA
>BLSH010143069.1:432830-447180 GCA_018402905.1 Glandirana rugosa | reverse complement strand
CATTAGATGCTGTGAGCAGATATTTGGAGTCCGTCTGTCTTCTTTTTGGCGCATCAAATTTGTAAGTTGCACCTTTTTGACCATTGCCAGCCTGCATAGGACTAACAATTACATGATCTAATGGTGATAAATAATTTTGTATTATACAGCTACCTCGCCTCTGCGTTTGAGGATTGGGGCTTATTGTACACTTGACAGTGGCAAGATAGGCATTCATAGACCTGTTATAGCATTTTGGTCAGAGGTCTGAATACAGAGTGTCCCTCTCTTTCATAAAGTATCAAGGTACCCCCTGTTTTTTATTTCTATGTACAATATGAATGAAAGGTCTCATATAGACCAATTAACCTATATGTATATGATCAGACTTGAATAAGATGCAGATATATGTGTCCGTCAAACGGAATATTTTGTATAAATGTAAAAGATAAATAATACATCAGTACTCTATGTCTATTGAACTCTGTCATACTTACTTAGGATACGGATACCTGTAATTGGTTTCTGCTCGATCTCCCCTGAAGAAGCCGCTTTTTTTGGCGAAACGCGTTGGTAAGAACAGATACGTATCCCATACCTACCAGTCACTGGAGTTTACTGCTATTCCGCCGACTGAGAACATGTGGACCTATTTTGGTCATTGTACTGTAATGTCCAGCTTTGTTATTTTGTATTTATGTATTCTTTTCTAAATTGATGATTTTATACGCTGTTTAATAACATTAAACTTTGTTTAAATATTACCATATCAGTCTGATCATTCAGAGAGAGTAAACCAGTACCGTTTAAAGTCCCACTACTCATCTCTGTGGAGACGGGGTTTACCCCACACAGATATATTTTTCCACTATTACATTTCAGGGATGTGGTACTGGCATGGCAGTGCTCGATTACATTTTTTACCTTTGATGTTAACAGCTCCTCGTCCATCTCCCTTCACAGCAGAATGGGAGGCCGTGGAGAAAAAGGGCCCCACCAAGGACCGGGGAGTCACCCCAGCCTCCACACACAGCCAAATCGACCCACAACAAACAAAGAGAGGAAGAACAAACACCCAGGACACTGTCAATGAAAAAAACACATGAAACAAAGAATTCCACAACAAATCAGCATAACAAACAATGAAGGAACAAACACCCAAAACATCAACAATGGCAAGGACATATAGGGAAGAACAATAACATAACAAACAAACACAATAAAAACAAAGACAAGCACAGAAACAAGCCAAAAGAAAAACAAAATTTATTTAAAACTTGTGAAAAATCCACAATGATAAAAAATTATAATAAATAAATGAAATAAGCAGACACATACAACCAATGCCAATGCGCGGAAAACAACCATGGTGCACATACCCACATCTGGAAAAAAAAACCCGGAAAAAAAAAGTGGAATAAAAATGGGACTATAGCCCCGATGCAGCTACACCCAAACAGGGCGGACCCGGACTCACCAACTGGACATACACACAAGTTCTGTATTTATGGCGAATAAATCACTATCCAATCACCAATTCATGATTTACAAGAGATTAAATCTACTAATTCTGACAATTTAGAAAGAAAGATATTTTAAAAAAGAAAATATGATAAAGGAATCTAAAGGAACGGTTTTTAGCTGACACATTTGTTTAAGCCAGGAGTTTTTGTAGCATTTAGAGTGACTATCCAAGTTGTCTCTATGCAGAAAGTTGGGGACCAATGTCCCCACCTCGTTCCAAGGTACATGCTCCAGCCTGAAGAACTCCACGGACAGATCAAATCCGTGGTATGGTCCGATATGCCTGTTAACTGCAGGTTACATGTTTCCATTCTTGATTAGATAAATATGATCTCAGATTCTTTCTTTTCCAGTCTTCCCTTTATAAAATGCATTACATTTACAGTTCATGAGATACACTACTTCCACGGTTCGACAATCTATTCAGTATTGATGAATCCATTTTCATCCATTTGGTAAAACTATGTTTTTCCCACCTTAATCCAATCACAAAATTCACAATTTTTCCATCCAAAGGTGCCACATGCTTGGAGTCTTTGTTGTAGTCATCTAATCCCTTTCGGAAGATGGCTCTTAGTTAAATGATCTCTCAGGGATTTCACTCTTCTATAAGTGATATTAGGTTTTGGACTCAAATATTTGGCAATGGTGGGACCGTCAGTCAGTAAGTGACAATGACATGCTAAAATGGCATGTAAATAAGAATGTTGCTGAGAAAAGTGAGTTATGAACCTAGTTTGCTGTACTTGGGTATTCTTTCTCCTAGAATGGATAAGGAAGTGCCTAGTTCTCTGTTTGGCCCTAATAAAGGCAAGCTTTACTGTAGCCACCTTTAAGAAGTCTTATCTGCAATTCCCCTGTGCGTCTTTGGAAACCCTCATATCTTGTACACTTTCTCCTCAGACTTAGATATTGTTCTATAGGGAATGCTCTGCATTAAAGGTCTGGGATGGGCACTTGTAGCATGCAGTATGATATTGGCTTGGGAAGGTTTTCTTTACAGATCAGAGAAAGGGAGACCCTGCTGATCCACCCCAATCTGTACATCCAAGAATATATCCTTTTCTTGACTACAATCCATAGTGGATTTTAAGGTAAAGTCATTATGACCCAAATGATTGACAAAGGCAACTAGTTCTACACTAGTGCCATCTCAAATCATAAGCATGTCATCGATGTACCTGCGCTACAAAACAATATGGGACAGGTTTATCGACTTCTCCTGATCAAAAAATAAATGGTGCTCCCAGGTACACGTTGGCGTATGATGGGACACATCACATCCCCATCATCACCCCATGCACCTGGAGGAAGTAGAGGCCCCTGAAGACAAAAACATTATGAAAGAGGATACACTCTAAAAGCCGCAAAATAAAGGAATTATATGGCCACAGAGATTTTTGTTTCTCCTTTAGGAAATCCTCTATAACAGCTAGGCCTTGTCTATGTGTTATAGAACTCTAGAGAGCCTCAATATTGATTGTGACGAGTCATGCATTTTGGGGAATAATGAGGTCCTACACAACGTGCAACAGGTCTTTTGTGTCCTGTATATAATATGGTAAAGAAAAGACAAAGGGTCTTAAATAATCATCTATCAACTTTGCATTTGGCATGATAGATGTCACAGGCATCCCGAACTCTTTGTGTACATTGGCCCAGCACTGACAGCTTCCTTCTGGGTTCAGAACAAACCTGGAGCCGAACCCAAGCTCTTCATAGCCACAATATGGCCAGATACATGGAGAAATTACAGGTAACAACCCATCAACCCATTGGTTACCTCTGATTCCTGTATGTTTTGATTTATTTCTGTGGATTTTACGAGCAGTTTATCATTGCACCTTTTATATTATGTGAGTCCATAAGAAACTATACTTTATGAGGATAAGGCACTCTGTCCTTTTAATTTACTTTAATATAGAACCAAAATCCCTACCTGTGATGTGAGCTGTCTATCCTTTAAATGGAGATAAATAATACTGCGCTTATCATACACAGAGAAGGTAAGCAGCTAGCACAGCATTAGATGTAAATGCACATCAAAATAGACAAAAAAGTGGGTAAGTGCAGTGCTAAATAAGTGACACGGAGCAACCTAAAATTGCCCCATCAGTGATACATACTCATATTGTATATATAAAAACAACAATGTGCAAAAAGGATTAATAAATATTAAATAAAAATAATTAATAAAGTCTGTAAAGTTCCAATAAAGTGCAAGTGATGTTTCCGTGAAAGAAAAAATGGTGTACAGTTCATAGGTAAGGTGTGTATATTTCCGATAAGACTTCTGTGACGTGGTGTCCCCTAGGTCACACAGACATTTGATGTACCAACATCCAATGACAACGATGTTCCACACGGCCAACTTCAAATACAGTAGATAGATCCTCCAATGTAAGTAATTAGATAAAGCCACAAGCTTAATAGATTGATTATGTTGAAATAAAATGCCTAATAGTATAGCCCCTCCACTGACCAATGGAGCCAGAAAAAGAGAAAACTCCACATAATGTAAATCAGTAACACATTTAAAATTTATTAGAATAAGATTATGAACACTCACATGTTCCTTTAAAATCAAGCGATTTGAATAAAACACACATGGAACACAATGGCACCGGCAGGACTGGACCACTTTTTGTATGATTATACGTATTCTGGGGTCAGAAGGTGATCCCCATTGAGCTAACCCCGCACAGATGGTGGATGCGGGCATCTTCCTAAACAAGTGAAAAGATGGAGGATGTGTTAAAGGCCCTGCTGCAGGCCACTGCAACCCAGCAGGAAAGCAATCGCTAGCAGCAGGAGTTGAATCATCAGGTTGCACAGGCCACTGCAGCGCAGCAGGAGGCAAATTTTCAGCAGCAGGAGGCGAATCGCCAGGCCATTTCAGCCCAGCAGGAGCTGAATTGCCAGTTTGTGGAGGCCCTGGTGGAGTTAACCACTTCAACCCCGGAAGGATTTCCCAGGTTAGGACCTGAGTACTTTTTGTGATTTGGCACTGTGCCGCTTTAACTGACAATTGCGCAGTCATGCGACATTGTACCCAAACAAAATTTGCATCCTTTTTTTCCTCACAAATAGAGCTTTCTTTTGGGGGTATTTGATCACCTCTGCGTCACTTCTGATCACCGCTATAAACAAATAAAGCGACAATTTTACAAAAAAAACAATATTTCTTACTTTTTGCTAAAATACAAATCCAAAAAAATATATAAAAAAACAAATTTATTCATCGGTTTTGGCCGATTTATATTCTTCCTCATATTTTTGGTAAAACAAAATCGCAATTGACGTTTATTGTGCAAAAGTTGCAGCGTTTACAAACCATGAGAATTAATTTCTGGCGTTTTTACTTTTTTTTTAGTGAAGGAGGTGATCTGCGATTTTTATCAGCACTTTGATATTGGGGCGGACATGTCGGACATTTTTGACACTTTTTTGGGACCAATGACATTTATACAACGATCAGAAATTTAAATATCCACTGATTACTGTATAGATGTCATTGGCAGTGAAGGGGTTAACCTGCAGTGGGCAGGGAAGGGGTTAACTGTGTTCCCTAGGTGTGTTCTAACTGTGAGGGGGCTGGGCTGCTATGGGCATAAGAAATCTAAATGATCCCAGTGACAGGAATCAGTAGATCTCTTATATGCCACCTGTCAGAACGGGAACTGCCATGTTTACATCGGCCTTTACCCATTCTTTGCCTCTGGCAGCTCATCGCGGCTCGCCCACGGCATGCGTGAATCGCCGCCTATTTACACCGATTTGCGGGACGCATCCACACTGCCGCAGTAAATATACTGCGCGCAGTGTGGAACTGGTTAAAGAAAGAGTTTGCAAGTCCTTTGCCGGTGGAACAGAAAATGGTACGTGCCAACTATTACCTGCAGAAGATGACAACTTTTGAAAGAGTCGCTGTTCGAGAAGGATGGCAAAAAGAGCAATGGGCAGGACTGCTAGCGCCCTTTCTGACAGGAGAACCCCAAAAGGCCTATTATGACCAGGAACCAGATGCTGCCCAGGATTATGAGACACTGAAAGCTGAGATGCTTGCACACCTGGGCATCACCAATGCAGTTCGGGCTCAACGGGTGCATCGGTGGTCATATAGTATTGACAAGCCAACCAACTCCCAAATGTTTGACTTAATACAACTCACCAAGAAGTGCCTGCAGCCAGAGACTTTGCCAGGCCCTAAGATTGTGGAGCGTGTGTTCATGGATCGTTATTTACGTTTGCTCCTTGCCACTTTGAGGAAGTGGGTCAGCCATGGAGACCCTAAGACTGCAAAGCAGCTGGTGGACCTGGTGGAGATATATATGGCTGCTAAAGACTTGTTGAACCCATCCGTGCCCCACTCCAATGTCCCTAGGGGTGATAAACTGCCCAGAGGATCTGATAAGACTGTTCCAGGGTTCAAGGGCGTGGGGAAAAATTACAAGATTGTTGCCACAAATATTGAGACTATGGGCTCAGGACCTGGAGACTGGCCAAATAGGTCAGTAAGGTCTTTGAGGCCATTTAGAGGACTGGGTACAGAACACATAAAATGTTATTGTTGCCATGCGTTAGGTCAATTGCTGCTAACTGTTCCCTAAACAATGAACCAATGCAATGTGATAATTAGAGTTGAGCGAACCCGAACTGTAAAGTTCGGGTCCGTACCGATCTTTGGGGTGTCCGTGACCCGGACCCAAACATTTGAAAAAAGTTCGGGTTTGGGTATTTGATCATGCATGTTGAATAGCTGCAGGGCAGCCAATCAACAAGCCATCACAGCCGTGCCTACTAATGGCATCGCTGTGATCGGCCAGTGCATCATGTGACCCAGCCTCTTTATAAGCTGGAGTCACTTAGTGCTGCATGTCACATGCTCTCTGGGTAGTGTAGGGAGAGGATGCTGTGAGGGACAGATTGCAGATATAATAACATCTCATCCTGCATTACAGAACGATCTGACTGGACTACGTAGAGTCTACTGCTTAGAGGGACAGATTATTGTTCTAAAATAATCGCCTACTCCTATAGGGTCAGGTTCCTGCTGTTGCTGTAAGGGACAGATTATTGTTCTAAAATCATTTTACTTCCTTTTGCAGCCCTCTAGCACTTTCCAGGACTTTTCTACAGTCATTTTTGTGACGAAAAGTTCGGGTCCCCATTGATTTCAATGGGGTTCGGGGTAAAGTTCGGGTCAAGTTCTGTACCGAACCCGGACTTTTTCCCGACGTTCGGCCAAACCCACCGAACCCGAACATCCAGGTGTTCGCTCAACTCTAGTGATAATGCTTACTTGAAAAAATGCATGTCTCTTTTTGTACAGGTGGCATGTACTGCATCATGTCAGGGGCGTATGGAAAAACAAATGTGTGTGATTTCAGTTGATGGAAGGCCAATCTCTGCTCTGCTAGATTCTGGTAGTGTTGTGACATTAGTCAAAGGTGATTTTGTAAATCCTGCAAAATTACACCCTAGCACTATTGGGGTGATTTGTATATCCATGGTGATTACCAGAATGCCATGGTTGAATTTGATAACCCTTGGGGCATAGTGACAAAATTCAGTGGGGCCTGCTGAGCAAACACTGGAACTCACTCCGGACCCTTTTGATTGCAAAATTAAAAGGGAAACTGTTGATGTGTCCAACGGAGGCGTGGGTCCTTTTCCTTTTTCTGTAATGGCTAGAGAGCAGGAGGAGCTAGAATCCAGCCCCCAGCTTAAGGATAATAAGCAAGAAATTAACTCTGACTCTAATAATGAGAGTGGACAGAATGTGGTGCCTGACTTAGAAGTCAGTAAAGATGACCTTTGTATGGAACAATTAAGAGATTCCGCACTCATTAGAGCCAGAGAAAACATTAAGATGATTGATGGCAAACCTGTTGAACCTAATATAGGAGTGTATTTTCCCTACATGGTTATTAAAAATAACTTGCTGTATCAAGTGGTAAAGCACAGACATAAGCAGAGTGAAAAAATTTGTTTCGTTTAGTTTAGTTTCGATTCGTTATTTACATAAATTCATTCAGTTAGATTTGCTTCATTTGTTTAGTTAGTTTTCGGAATTTGTTTAGTTTATTCGTTTTCAAATCAATTTTAAGAGAAAAAGGAAAAAAACGGGGGAAAAAAATGGGGGAAAAAATTGGGAATTTAAATGAAGCCATGGCCTGGTAAGACCGTCCGCTTCCATCCCCGCCTTGTAAAGGAAACTAATTTTGCAGTGTTGCAAAATTTGGGAAGAGTGGGACTTTAATTGAAGCACATGAGGGATACACAATAGACTGATGGAGATGTTCACAGAAATTTAATTTGTGGATATAAATACACTGATGCATATAGTCAAACATTACATGATAAAATGTCAATTATAAACGACAATACAAATTCATAACAATGGATACAACTTTGTTAAGCTCAGTACATTGCCCCCATCCATCAGGTATGTAATGTGCAGACTGGTAAAAATATACACAGACAGGTCTGCGTGGCCAAGGACCTCGTTGTTCCTATTGAGGTTTGGTGTATAAAACGCATAAAAGGTTAAGTCCACGGCAGCTTTTAGCTCGACGTATGTTTCGTGGCTTGGAGCCACTCGTCGGGAGTTTTCGAATCCATTTTGAATAGTTTTCGAATTCAAAAAGTTTTCGAATTCAAATCGTTTTCAAATTTGAATCGTTTTCAAATTTGGTTTGTTTTCAAATATGAACAGCTTTCCAAATTCCAAGGAGAATGGGGTGGAGTGGAAAATTGAGGAATAGAATGGAAAAAGATATAATATAATAGAGGGGAATATAACAGAAAATGAAAGAATATAATGTGGTGGAGTGGAACAAAGCTGTTTTACTCTGTTGAATCCTATTCTTTGGTTTTCTGTTATATTCTAGTCCATTGTTTTTCTTCTGTTCTATTCCTTTGTTTTCTATTCTATTTTGTTCTCTTTCGAAATTGAAAAACGATTCAAATTCGAGGATTTTTTGTATTCGAATTTGAAAACGATTCAAATTTGAAAACTTTTCAATTCGAATTTGAAAACTATTCATATTCGAAAACAATTGGAAAATGATTTGAATTCGAATTTCATCTGATTTTTTTTTTGGATACGTTTAAATTCGGTACTACTGTAATTCGTAGGTTCGGATACATCCGAACTTCTGCAAAACAAAAATTTGTCTGAATTTTAATTCGGAACAAAACTAACCACACATATCTAGTAAAGCAAGGGGAGGAGGAGGTAGAGCAATTAGTGGATCCTAAACCCTATCGCTGTATGGTATTAGATTTGGCCCATGGTCATATAATGGATGGACATTTGGGTATAGAGAAAACTAAGGAGAGGATAAGTTAAATCATAAAATGCAGCGCTGTCAAATGTTCAAATATTCAAAAATCTTTAAATAGCAGAGGAATGATAGGAGAGTTCCCAGCTTCCGTGCACAAAGTGAGGAAATTAGTGTCACACTACACCAGGATCACACCGCTCTTACCCTAATGCGTGTGACCCCCTGGATAAGAGCGGTCAAACATGCTTCAATAAATGACAGGCAATCAGGCTCAATGGGACTGCTTCTCCTTTCGCAACACTTCCAAAGTTCCAGTATAAGAACAGATCATCACAAATATCAGACTTTGCTCTTTTCCCTCCGATAACCAGCCGAACACAATCTCTCAGATGTGGTACCATAGAAAAGTAAGGAAGCTCCACATGGTGTCATAACGTTTAAAAAGCATTTAATGATAAATAAAATAACACTCACATGGAGACTTGTAAATACAGGCGAGTTGGTGGCGTTCCGCCAGTCACAAAGATGGCCGCGACGGGCCGCGCATGCACAGTTCAGCATGGTGGACATGTGTGCGTAGCTCCGACGGGTTTCGTCACATCTGACGTCATCAGGGGCACGCCCACACGTCCACACCACGCAAATACCCCACGTCACTCAGAAGGGGCCAATCAGCAACAGGATCAAAACCAATTGAAACAGATGGAAACTAATTGTGATCAATGGTAGCCTGGCTCACTCATACCTGCCAAAAAGATGGCGGCGACCACCTATAGCCCAAAAAGATGTATAATGAACAAATCAATCACGACTGGCGCCCTCCAGTGTTCAAATGATAGAACACAGACACCACTTTAAAAATCCAAAACCTCTATACATTCCAGAGCTAAAAAACGTTATTTATACACAATAATTAAAATATAAAATTCTAGAAAAATCTATTATAAAATCCCATTTTTTAAAACCATTTTTCAAAAAACGCCATGGCCATCCCCATTGTGACATGAAGTTTACAAAAATTAGTATACATACAATAAAATAGTCAAACAGTCCAAATACACCATTTTAGTAAAAAGAAAGGGACAAAATTATATTCAACTGTTATTAATAAAACAATTAATATCCCAATCTATGTTGAGACCAAAAGGCGCATAACTTTTAAGTCTATAGATCTATCCTGTTTCTGCCTGAGAGATGGATCTTTTGGCATTGGCTCCTCTCCAGTGTGGAGTAAATTTCTCTATGGCTATAAACATGGTGCCAGATGGATCTCTCCCATGTTTAAGATCATAGTGTCTAGATACACTGTGGCCTGGAAATCCCTTTGTAATATTAGAAACATGTTCCCCCAATCTGATGGCCAGGCTACGTGTAGTTATCCCCATGTAGTCTAACCCACACGGGCATTTGATGAGGTATACTACATTTGTGGTATTACAAGTAATACATGACCCAATATCATAACTTCTCCCTGTGACAGAGGAGCTGAAAGACTCAATCTTCCTGCCTTTTAGTATGTTTGTCCTGCAGGCCTTGCACCGTTTACAAAAGTAGTAACCCTTGAAATCCCGAAAAAATATAGGTCTAGTTGGTGGATCGGATATGTTTGGTGCCACCTTGTTCCTCAAACTCCCTGAGCCCTTAAACACAACCCCCGGTCTTTCAGGGAGGGTTGGGCCCAGTATTCGGTCATTTTTTAAAACGGACCAGTGTTTAGACAGAATTTTCTTTACCAGATAGTGTTGATTCGAATAGGTGGTAAAAAAAGTGGAACCTCAATCCCGAGTTTGACCGACCAGAGAAGACTTCTCCTTCGTGCGGCTTTCTCTATCCTGCTGTTCCACCTCATCCATTATGCGTACCAGATCTTCCCTCTTTTAGCCTTTGTCCACAAACCTTTTTAATAGGACCTGTGCCTCATTATGATAATCTTCCACCCTTGAACAGTTCCTTCTCAGCCGAAGGAACTGTCCCTTAGGAACCGCTGAAATCCACGCCGGATGATGGCAGGAGTCAGGTATGTAGCTGTTCTGATCAGTATTTTTAAAGTATGTGCTGGTGATCAGAGTTTCTCCTGAAACTTTTATACAAAGTTCCAAGAAGTGTATCTCAGAGGCGTTTATCTCATAAGTCAGGGAAATCCCCTTTTCGTTGTCATTAAGGAACTCCAAAAAGGACGTGACTGAATCTAGATCCCCCTCCCATATGAAAATAATATAATCTATAAAACGTCTCCAAAGTATCACCTCGGATCTGTTGAAATTCAAAACTACCTCCTCCTCCCACTTTGACATAAATAAATTAGCCATGCCGGGGGCAAACTTTGCCCCCATAGCTACGCCTTTCCTTTGTAAGTAAAGACCCTTGACTCCAAAAATAATTGTGGGTCATTGCAAATTTCAACAAATCCAAAATGAATTGTTTCTGTAAGCACGGAATGGTGGAATCTTGTGCCAAAAAATGTCTTACAGCTTCCATTCCCAAATCATGGGAGATAGAGGTATAAAGGGATGAAACATCCGCCGTCACCAGCAAATAATTCGGTTTCCATTCAATATCCTGTAAAAGATTAATCACATGCTTGGAATCAAAGTAATCAATATACTTTCCCACCCTAGAGGTGATGGAATCAATACCGCTGATGATGGGCCGACCTGGGGGATTCTCTAAGCTTTTGTGTATCTTGGGTAGGTAATACATAATGGGTAACCTGGGAGCCAGTGGGATCAGAAACTCAGCCTCCTTTTTATTCAGGATACCCAAACTCATACCCTCCTTCACCAGGGTTCTCAATTCTTTTTTATACCGAGAGCCAGGGTCATTAGCCATTAAGGTGTATGTATCTACATCAGCCAGGATCTTTGATATTTCCTTGTTATAATCAGATTTGTCTAGAACCACTATGGCCCCTCCTTTGTCCGCTGATCGGACTACAATGTCCTTCCTCTCGCATTATTTAGCCATGCCTCTTTCTATATTCTTGTTCACATGTATTTTACGATATTTGAGACTTTCCACATCCTTAAGGACCAAATCTCTAAAAACATTCAAGTTTGAAGACATATTGCCCTGAGGATTAAATAAAGAAGCATTGCTCAAATTAGAATGTCTAATATCCGTGACAGGGACCACCCGATCTTTCACAGGATTTGTTAAAAAATCCCTTTTTATATTAAGTTTTCTAACGTATTTGTGTACGTCAATGAAAGTCTGAAATTTACTAATATTCCGGGGGGGGGGGGTGCGTATTTCAGCCCCTTCCCTAGAGTGATCAATTCCTCCTTGGAGAGATCCCTACCACTCAGGTTAATGATCCCTTCAGTGTTCACATTCAACGTCTTTTTGGCGTGAAGACGCCTCCCCCCTCTGGTCCCTCTCTTGCGTCTGCATTGCGTTTGTGTCCCACTCCCGGGGCCCACTGAAAATCCCTTTGGTTCTCTACCGTTCTTGGACTGTTATTAGAGTAATTGGGCTGTCGGTTACCCCTTTCCCAGGGTTCATCCTCCCTTAGACGTCTCAATGGAGCAAACCTATTCGGTCCTCCTCCAAACTGATCATCACTGTGACGTCCATAGGTGGTGTGATGTTCAGAGTCCCAGCCTCTGAGGTCCTCATCCATAGCCCCATCCCGACAGGCATAAGTGTCATATGGTAGGGGATAGTGTTGGATCCGTGGCTGTGAAATTGAACCCCTTCTCCCTTTAGGGATATCCCCCCTAGGACGGAAATTAGGTTGCCCCCTTCTTTGATTATGTCCTGAAGGGGAGCCCTGATACACCCCTCTATTAATATCCCAACCTTTTACTGGATGCATAAGTATGGGGTTTGGTGGTGCCCCCTTATCACCTGTGTGTGATTTGTTGGTGATAGGTGCATTAGCACAATCCATTTGCCATTTAAAGACTAATTTATTTTTATAATCATTTATATCTCTGTTATATTTCTTATTTTTCTTATTCTTTTGTTCCAACTCCTCTTTTTCCAAAATGGTTTTTAGTGATTCAGATTTTTTTACATAATCTGGGCCGTTTTTTAGGGGATTAGTTTAGTTTTAACCTCACTAATTTCCCCATCCAATTTACAAAGTTTCCGCTTTTTCCTATCAATCATAAAATTCAAAAGTCTAATGCCCTGTTCATTAAAGAATTTGAACCAGCTTTCCAATTCATCATCACCCTGTTGAGGGGTAACCTCCCATCTTAGGCTCTGAGGAACCATACCTTCCTTCACATACTGTTCTAGAAAAACCACATCCCAGCGTGTATGTGTTTCAGCAATCAACAGATTTTTCAATCTTAAAAAACAACCATATCCATATTGTTGAGAAAATGCTGCAGATTGGATAGTGTATAAAAATATAACAAAAAAAAAATATATATATATAAATCCGCGCATATAAATCAAGATGAAATCAGAACAATAGTGGTTGTAGCAGCTGTACACAATGTTCTACACTGGAGCATCTAGTAAAGTTAAATCATAAAGTGCAGCACTGTCAAATGTTCAAATATTCAAAAATCTTTAAATAGCAGAGGAATGATAGGAGAGTTCCCAGCTTCCGTGCACAAAGTGAGGAAATTAGTGTGTCACACTACACCAGGATCGCACCGCTTAAGGAGAGGATAGAACATCAAAGAATATTGTGAGTCATGCCCAGAGTGTCAGTATTCTACTCCATCGCCCCATTTTGGCAGTCCGCTGGTACCGTTACCGATAATTGAAGTGCCTTTTGAAAGAACTGACATGGATCTGGTGGAACCAGTAGTAAAGTCTGCCTTGGGCCATCAGCACATACTTGTAATACTGGACTATGCCGCACGGTATCCTGAAGCCATTCCTCAGCTAAAGCTATTGCTAAAGAGCTTGTCCAGGTATTTAGTTGTGTGGGTATTCCAAAAGAAGTATTAACGGATCAAGGCACACCATTGATGTCCAGAGTCACTAAAGAATTGTGTAAGTTTTACAAAATCTCCCATCTCCTTACCTCTATCTACCACCCCCAAACTGATGGTCTTGTGGAGAGATTTAACAAAATGCTCAAAAGCATGTTAACCACTTCCTTACTGGGCACTTAAACCCCCCTCCTGCCCGAACCAATTTTCAGTTTTCAGCGCTGTCGCTCTTTGAATGACAATTGCGCGGTTGTGCGACGTTGTACCAAAAACCTATAAATAATATCGTTTTTCATTTTTTATAACAAAAAAAAAGTTTTAACAGCGAGAAAAAAACAAATATCGCGGCTAGTCTTTACTGCGTCTCCCCTAGTTTATGGTGGTTTTCTTTCGAGATAAACACCCTTCTTTTCCTGCGTTTAAAACAAACCCATGTTGCAGCGTGTTGGCGCGTTAACAGTAAGTTTCTCGCTGTCGCGACTTTTGACTTTTAACCAAGCCCGTCCTCCCCCCAAATTCACGGGTCATTCCTTCACCAATTGTACGAAAACTCGTAAAACAATTTAGAGAGGTGTTCTGGTAGTCAAACCCCCACCATCTATCTCCATTCCTCTACCCTCTAAAACATTTTGAATGTGTTAAGAAATCACTGAGACCTGTAGTTAC
>BLSH010143069.1:421417-432816 GCA_018402905.1 Glandirana rugosa | reverse complement strand
GTTAACCAGCAGGGGGCATTGAAGGGGTTAACAAATGTTCCCTGGGTGTGTTCTAACTGTGGGGGGGCGGGGCTGGTCAGGACATAACAGATCTAACTGATCCCAGTGACAGGGATCAGTAGATCTGTTGTGTCCCATTCACAGAACGGGGAACCGCCGTGTTTACTTCGGCGGTTCCCCGTTCCTCCTCTCTGAAAGGAGATCGCGGGTCTCCGGCGGACATCGGGTCCGCCCGACCCGCGGGCACGCTCCCGCGGGCGCGAGCGGCGCGTGCACGTGCCGCTCGCGGCTGCGGGAGCGCGCCCAGCACAAGCCAAATGGGAGGACGTCTATTGACGTCCTCCCGGCATTTTAGAGCCGCGCTGTAGCCGTCATTCGGCTATGGCGCGGGCGGGAGGAGATTAAAAAAGGTGGTGGACAAAAGATGGGAGAAATTGGGATTTTTTGCTGCCATACCTCATGTTTGCCATACGAGAGGTACCTCAGGCATCTACAGGTTATTCCCCTTTTGAACAATTAAATGGTAGACATCCCAGGGGATTGCTAGATGTCACAAAAGAAACATGGGGGGGGGGGGACCATGCCTTAGAGAAGCACCATCAAGCATATCTCACTGATGCAAGATAGAATCAAGGCTGTCATGCCGCTTCTATGGGAACATACAGAGCAAGCCCAGGAGGCCCAGAGAAGGGGTTATAATCAGGGTGCCAAGACCCAGACCTTTAACCCTGGGGATAGAGTGCTGGTACTAGTCCCCATAGTTGAGAGTAAATTCCTAGCAAAGTGGCAGGGCCCCTTTGAAATTATGGAAAGAGTAGAGGAAGTAAGCTACAAAGTTTACCAGCCAGGGAAAAGAAAACATGAGCAAGTATATAATTTCAATCTCTTGAACCCTTGGAAGGACAGAGAGACTTTACTGGCAGTGCCACTTCCCAAAACGGACATGGCCCCTGTGACACCTGAGGTACCCATAACTGAAACCTTGTCAGTGGCCCAACAAAAGGATGTTAAAGAGTTTGTAAGTAAGAATAGAGAATTTTTCTTTCACCTACCTGGAATGAGCACAGTTATACAGCATGACATAATTGGGGAACCAGGTGTCCACGTAAATGTAAAGCCCTATAGAATACCCGAGGTTAGGCGTGAAGCAATTGCAAATGAAATAAAGAACATGTTAGAGTTGGACATGATAGAGGAGCCCCACAGTGACTAGTCAAGTCCCATAGTGGTGGTCCCAAAGCCGGATGGCACTATAAGGCTTTGTAATGATTTCAGGAAGTTGAATGGCGTGTCCAAATTCGATGCATACCCAATGCCTCGAGTCGACAAGCTTGTAGACAGATTGGGAAGTGCCAGGTACATAATTACTTTAAACCTGACTAAAAGTTTTTGGCAGATACCCCTAACGGAGTCTGCAAAAGAGAAGACTGCCTTTTCTACTATTGAGGGGTCATTCCAATATAAGCGAATGCCTTTTGGTTTGCATGGCGATCCTGCCTCATTTCAGAGAATGATGGACAAGACATTGAGACCACATTACCAATACGCAGCCGCCTATTTGGATGATGTAGTCATCCAATGCCCAGATTGGGTATCTTATTTGCCCCAGGTCCAAGCAGTAGTAGATTGCTTTAGGAAAACAGGATGCACTGCCAACCCCAAAAAGTGTGCCATAGACTTGGAGAAGGCCAAATACCGTGGCTACATTATTGGTCAAGGGCTGATTAAGCCCCAACCTATAAATAAAAAGCAAAAAGTTTGTGCATTTCGGGGATTACAGGGTACTACAGGTGTTTTATACCCAACTTTGCCACCATTGCAGCCCCACTGACAGACCTGACGAACGGCTGAGGGTCGGTCATGTTTAAGTGAAATCTTAACTCACAGAAGGCATTTCAAATGTTGAAGCAAGCCCTTTGAGCACAACCGGTGCTCATGACCCCAGATTTTACACAGGAGTTTGACGTACAGACAGATGCCTCTGATGTGGGACCGGGTGTGGTACTGTCCCAAATCAGAGATGGCGAAGGGCACCCGGTCGTCTACCTGAGCAGGAAGCTTAACAGACATGAGAAAATCTATGTCATTGTTGAGAAGGAATGTTTAGCTATCAAATGGACCTTAGAGGTCCTGAAATATTACCTGTTGTGGAGACCATTCAAACTAGTCACTGATCATGCCCCTCTTAAATGGATGTGTCATAACAAGGAGAAAAACAGTTGTGTGACAATGTTGTTCCTTGCGTTGCAAGCATTCAAGTTCACAGTGGAACATAGAGCTGGGAAACTCCAGAATAATGCCCTTTCCCGTGTCCATTGTCTGGTTCGGACAGTTGCTCAGCCACAGGGGCTTGAGCAGAGGGGGGATATGTGACTTTATGAAAGCCGAGTTGATCGATGGACGTTATGTTTCACCTCAAATGCGTTCATTTTCAGTGAATTAAGGCAAAATCCAGTCCAGGTGTTACCAACCACCTTAGCAGTGTTGGTTTCGGACCTGATTTTGTGATCCACTTGTGTCCACCAACAGGTGGTATAAATAAGCAAGAGTGGATCAAAGGTTTGCTCTGGCCTGGGACTAAGGAAGCCAAAAACCTGAGAGAGCTGCTGAACTGAAGTTTTGCTTTGTGATTGAAACAAAAGGTGTGCATTACCTTTGTTTTATGGATGACTGGGCGGAGCCTCTGAGTTAGGAAACCTGGAAATGTTTAGTAAGAGTCTGGATGGCAATGATTTATTTTCTGTTTTGTTTGATTTTTCATGCAACCTTTTAAAATAAAACCAACTACAAGTCAGCATTTAAGAAAAACCTGTCATTTGGACTACCTTTTTTCCCAGGGAAGGTGATCCCCACTGAGCTAGCTCCCCACAATATATATATACAGTATCTCACAAAAGAGTGTACACCCCTCACATTTTTGTAAATATTATATTATATCTTTTCATGTGACAACACTGAAGGAATTACACTGCTACAATGTAAAATAGTGAGTTTACAGCTTGTATAACAGTGTAAACTTGCTTTCCCTTCAAAATAACTCAACACACCGCCATTATTGTCTAAAGCGCTGACAACAAAAGGTAGTACACCTCTAAGTGAAAATGTCCAAATTAGGTCCAATTAGCCATTTTTCCTCCCCGGTGTGACACGTTAGTGTTACAAGGTCTCAGGTGTGAATGGGGAGCAGCTGTGTTAAAGTTCGTGTGTGACCTAATCCCCGCATTTGCTTATTTGCTTATTAAGTTTTTATGTGGATTTTAAATGACATTTTTGTATCTCTCATACTGGTCACTGGAAGTTCAACATGACATCTCATGGCAAAGAACTCTCTGAGGATCTGAAAAAAAATAATTGTTGCTCTACATAAAGATGGCTTAGGCTATAATAAGATTGCCAAGGCCTTTAAACTGAGCTGCAGCACGGTGGCCAAGATTTAACAGGACAGGTTCCACTCAGGACAGGCCTCACCATGGTCGACCAAAGAAGTTAAGTGCACGTGCTCAGCATCATATCCAGAGGTTGTCTTTGGGAAAAAGAGGTATGAATGTTGCCAGCATTGCTGCAGAGGTTGAAGGGGTGGGGGATCAGCCTGTCAGTGCTCAGACCATACGCCGCACACTGCATCAAATTGGTTTGCATGGCTGCCTTCCCAGAAGGCAGCCTCTTCTAAAGGTGATAAACAAGAAAGCCCGCAAACAGTTTGCTGAAGACAAGCAGACTAAGGACATAGATTACTGGAACCATGTCCTATGGTCTGATGAGACCAAGATAAACTTATTAGGTTCAGATGGTGTCAAGTTTGTGTGGTGGCAACCAGGTGAGGAGTACAAAGACAAGTGTGTCTTGCCTACAGTCAAGCATGGTGGTGGGAGTGTCATGGTCTGGGGCTGCATGAGTGCTGCTGGCACTGGGTAGCTACAGTTTATTGAGGGAACCATGAATGCCAACATGTACTGTGACATGCTGAAGCAGAGCTTGATCCCTCCCTCCCGGGACTGGGCCGCAGGGCAGTATTCCAACACGATAATGACCCCAAACACACCTCCAAGACGACCACTGCCTAGCTAAAGAATCTGAGGGTAAAGGTGATGGACTGGTCAAGCATGTCTCCAGACCTAAACCCTATTGAGAATCTGTGGGGCATCCTCCAACTGAAGGTGGAGGAACGCAAGGTCTCTAACATCCACCAGCTCCATGATGTCGTCACATTATAGCAAAGTTTCATTTCTTCAGCGTTGTCACATGAAAAGATATAATAAAATATTTACAAAAATGTGAGGGGTGTACTCACTTTTGTGAGATACTTTATATATATGTACAGTTTATATTTTCTTGTGTTCTTGATACAGTATCATATTGGGTGAACTGAACTGCCCTTGACTGGGGTTTAAATCTTAGTTGAACAGCTATACCAACTTTAAATATAGTCATAAACTAATGCTTGAATGGTACTTTACACCCAAAGCAGTGGATTAAATCATTAGATCTGTATTCCATTGTCCCCTCAATCATAGCATTTCTATAGAAATTGGAAGACAGGGATAAGGATATCAGAATTAAAAAAGGGAAGTTCTGAAGCAACTTTAGGCAACACATAAAAGCAATTACTGAGCTACTAATGCTATCTAGAAAACATCACAACGATGCTAAACTTAGAAAAATGACTTAATTTACCATAATCCACTGCAACCAGAATGCAAGGAGCACCTCACAGGGGTACTTAATGAGTATCACACTGTCTAATTTCCTCTTTTCCTTGTTTCTGAATTTCCTATCATACTCAAATATTCCAGACAGGTTCGATTGAATTTGATTTATTAGAAACTTTGCAGTGCTGATATTTTTTTTTTATTCCTTTCAATGTTTACTTTGCCTATTATGATGATGCTGATGAACATCTGCTAATAGGAAGTGTGTATTAGAGGAACACACTCAAAACAAACCCTGCTGGTGAAACACTGCTAAACTGGCTATTAGATATTACTAGGGCTTCCTGTGTGGAGTCAATAAAACAAAGCTTTTTTGTAGAGCTGGAAAATGTGTTTAAAGGGGAGCTAAAATGGGTTTGAGACAAATTTACATTTTTTTTTAAAAGCAGCACTGTTGTTAAACTCAAAGCGTAAATGCGTTGCCCCTGTAAAGGAAATAGTAGATACCTACCTCTCCCGCTGCCTGCACCACCAAATGTCAATCTAATGTGTAAGAATCAAACACACTCATACAAACTGATGCATAGGACAGGCTATGCCTCTAGAGTCAACAGGGTAAAAAGTACATATTCCAAGAATAAAAGTTCATCAAATGAAAGGCAGCACTGGAAGGCAGCTCCTTATTAAGGAATCTCTGCAGCAACGAGAAAAACAAACAAGGATGTCACTCTGGGTGAAGCATTAAAGCAAAATATTTTTTTATTGAACAGCGCAATTAGCAACTCACATTTATGAAAGAGGAGAGCGCTTTGCACATCCTGGTTCCTGACGGATTAGTCTAGCCAGGGACATCCAGGGGGAACTGCCGCTCCAACCAAGAGGAAGCCAACAAGCCGTCCTGGGGCTGTAGAATGGCAGTTCCCCCTGGATGTCCAAGTCTACATCAGTCTGCCAGGATGTGTAAAGCACTCTCTCCTTTCATAAATGTGAGTTGCAAATTGTGCTGCTCAATAAAAATCCTTGTTTTCAATGCTGTGCCCAGAGTGGCACCCTTGAATGTTTATCTTTTTTTTAATGCATAAAAATCACCCAAAAGAAGCAAACACTTTTGGGAGTGTGGATCTCCTGGTCCTCCCTGCTCTTAGTGATTCCTCCCACTGACCCTATGCCACTACTGATAACAGTAATGATGGGGAATGAGTAACTGCTCTGACAAAACATTACTACTCCACTAATAAGCAATGTGATTTTTATAGCTATGAAAACTCAGTAGTAAACCCCCTTACAACTTGTTATGTATGCTGGGTGTCATTCTCAAGATCATTTCTTATGCTCTATGTAGGGAAGTACAACTGGAATATTGCCCCCTAGGGGCACCTGAGGAACACTCCACACTGCAGTGTATCATATTTACACATATTGTATATTCTACACACTACTATACGTTTTATCTGTAAATTATGTATAATGGTGCTAAATATGTACCTTGAGTGTTATAAGTACCATTGTCAAAACACCTGTTTGTATATTGTATTACAGACTACTACCACTCTACCCCTGAAGAAGAACATTTTAATTAAAATGTGTTGGGTTCCACATGTGATTTTCTCTCAAAATTTGACACATTATTGGTGATAACTGTGTGACACATGATCAGATGAGTAGTCAAACCGTGCTTGATATCTTGAGCAGTGATTGTGCTTTAACAATATTGTCAGCCATTGCATATTATTCTTTGTTTTTATTAATGTTTGGAATAAAATGTGTAATTTATATACAGTTTTGTATCAATTGGTGTCTTTAAAAGGAGTTACGCCCCCTCATGAAAAAAATAAAAGTTAGTAGCTACAAATACCGTAGCTGTTGACTTTTAATATTAGGACACTTACCTGTCCAGGGTTCCCGCAATGTTGGCATCCCAGCTGATTCTTGGATCAGCTCTCAGGTGCTGCCGCTACCATTCATGGCAAGGGAAACCGGCAGTGAAGCCTTTCGGCTTCACAGCCAGCTCCCTACTGCGCACTGCGCTTTCTAACTGGCCCGGTGGTGGAGGAAGGTGGGGCACGAATTTTCGAGGGACGGCGCTGCAGCACAGTCTTCCAGAAGTGGGGAAGGGTACCTGCCAAAAACAGGTACAAGTTCCCCCCTGAAGGATACCAAATGTGGCTCCGGAAGGGGGGAAGAAGCAGATAAGCGTAGGTTCCACTTTTGGGTGGAGCTCCACTTTAAATTCCTATATCTACATGTAGTTTGATTTTGTGTTAGCTCTTTAGGGATGTGGCACCTTGGGCATATGGGTTAAACCTGACTGTATATCTTTCATAACAATTAAAACTTGACAGAGGGTCTAACCTTCCACACTACAACTAAATCTAAAACTAAGGAAAACAGTAATACAGCACATATCAGTAATTCCAAATAGCACATTATAATCATGAGAAGGACAAAAGTATTCAAATTGACCTGCATGTTCTGAAACCTTAATAAACAGATGAAACATAAAACTAAGGAAAAATTTTGCTTTTACACACTCTTGAAACTTTACTTTAGTCTAAATTGTATAAAGGAGTCTCTGTGGCTATTTATTATAGTAGTGTGCATCAGCAAAATCTACATTTACAAGAACACATTGTATTAAAGGATTCACTCAATGTCCTTTTCAAAGTAACAAATATAGCCTGGGAATACAGATTATTCCACCTCAAATGACTATGTAATCGATCACCTCAGTTTAACACCCAACTGCTGAATATTCCTTCACTCTCCTATGTATAAATATAGTGTATTTAATTTTATTATAATGCCACAGATCAATAATTTCAACTTCTCAAGACATTCAGATCATTTTTTTCCTCCCACTGAGTTAGACAAACAGACAATTTAATCTACTCCTTGGGACTGCAGTAGATTATTCTGCCTAATACGGTAACACATTCATCTATTGTTCCCTGGGGGAAATACATATAACAAATGTGCACAACTATGTTAGAATATCTAGACTGTAAAGTGATTTTATACCCAGCTCTTCTTCTGGGCTCCTGTACTCTCTACAGCTCTAACCCGGCCAGAAAACTGACTGTTGACATGCAAATTGTTTATTTCTCAAGGCTGTCACATCACTCAGCCCTCACGCCTATGTCTTGGGTAATGTGTACATACTAATGTCTTCCCTCTACAGCAATGCTGTACACTTGAAGCCAGTCGAGAGAAGAAGAGATGAATGACCACAAGACTTTTCTGTGATTCAACTTAAACCAACAGTATAATGAAAGGCAGACAAGCACCTGCCTTGCTTACTGAGACTTTTGGACAAACAGGAAAAAGACCTGCTGTGCTGCTGGGTACGATTTTTGACACAGGGCCTACCTCAGCACAGCAAGACGCAGATGCTGGAGGCGTAATAGCTGAATGTACGTTCTTCACAAAGCAGCTATATTTAGAGTTTAGGTTACCCTAGTCAGTATATGAATAATGGAATCTTTTCATACATGTCGTTACATGAAAAACTTTGTGAACCTTCAAAACCCATCTTGGTGAACAGGGACAGTAATAGCCAAACAACAAAAGCTTGAGCAGCATGCATTAAGGTGTTGACAAGAAAGGAGATAGGAATGAAAGGAAACATAAGGAAGGGACAGTGACTAGAGACTAAAAAGAAAACAAAATAAATATAAAGGTAGATAATGGGATAGATGTTCTTTTGCTAAGTTAAATAGTTTTCTTTTCTCCATTGCTATTGAAAGGTGAAGGATTGGAAGATGTTTAAAGACCACCATCTTAACATGGACACATTTCCAGTACCTGGAGTCTTGTCTGCAAACAATACACAATAATATTATGTGCAATTTATTTCTAGTATACTGTAAGGCCTGGGTGGCGTGCTCTATACAGTAGAGATCACATAGCGTGTAAAGGATTGGATTTCCTCACTTAAATTGGCAATCAAAAAGTTAGACAATCAAGCGCTAGCAGACCACTTTTTAACATGCTTTGTCACATATGGCCAATAAAGTGTCTTTAAACCCACCACTCACCCAGTATAAACGAATGGCACAGTATTAATGTATCCCTACCATGCAAATGTCACCCCCTTCAACAGTAGCAGCCCTACAAAACACTGGAATCGTGGGTAGATCTCTTTGCTGGAAAGGAGGGGGGATGTGAAGCTCTGTATAAAAAACAAATAAATAGCGAAAAGACACCAGGCACACTTCTGGTGTGGTAAGTCTCAAATCAAATGAATAATATATTATAGAAGAGGAATTACTTTCACAAGATTACCAAAAAAAGCTATGCTGAGCATAATGTAAAACATTGTTTATCTGCTATCAAGGTGTACTTTGTATAAAGCAGGCAGGTCTACATCAGATGTGTGTCTGGTGTGTTATTTTTTTCATATACAGCTGGTTATTTTCAACCTTATGTTACACTGGTACTGCTATGCTAGGAAGTGAGCCTATCTCTAATAACGCTGGCATTGGTTGTTTCATTGGATTCATGAAGATTTGGATAATCCCCTCCTTTTTCATTTTGAATCTCCAACAACAGAAGTGTAGTTAGACTTTTACCTTTTTATTTATATCATTTTGGAGGATGTGCCCATGTTAAGGCTAGAAGAGAAAGATCGGGAAACATTTTTGTTTTAAGAAAGAAGCTATGTGGATTAAAAGATTAGAAATCAGTATCTCTATTTTATTTATGAACATTGGGATTGTATTTTGTATTTTTTATGTATGCTATATTGAAACAGATGTTGTGGATGCTTTGATCGATTATTTCTCCTCTTTTTTGATACCAATTTATTATACAGAGATTCCCTGTATTAAATATACTAAAAAAAATTACACAGCGCTCACTCAAAAAAATAATAATAAATAATAATAAACCCGCAGCATTCAATTCTCAGATACCAAATATGAAATTAAATATTAAGAAATCACTTCATATAATTTGACTATGCAAAAAATAAGAATATGAATATTAACAGTATATATATCTATATATATAGATATATATAGATATATATACTGTTAATATTCATATCTATATCTATCTATCTATATCTATCTATCTATATCTATATGTCTATATATCTATATCTCTATATATATATAGATATATATATACAGCAGGTAAAATAAATATTGAACATGTCACCATTTTTCTATATAAATATATTTATAAAGGTGCTGTTGACAATACATTTTCACTACACGTCGGTAACAACCCATGTAATCCATGCATACAAAGAAACCAAAACAAATACGTTTAGAAATTAAGTTATGTGCAATAAAATGGAATGATACAGGGAAAAAGTATTGAGCACACTAACTGAAATGTATTTAATACTTCGTACAAAATCTTTTGTTGGTAATGACAGTTTCATTTAATTTGCACTGACAAAGGGCAGGATTGCTTTCTAATTACTGATAGATTTCAGGGGGTGTCTTGGCTTTTAATGCCTTTTTACACCCCCCCAAACTTCATGTGTTCAATATTTTTTCCCTGTGTCATTCCACCTGTGACAACCACTTTAACCTACAGGTAAGCCTATAATAAGGCTATAAGAAGATTGCCAAGATCCTGAAACTGAGCTGCAGCACAGTGGCAAAGACCATACAGCGGTTTCCACTCAGAACAGGCCTTGTCAAGGTCGACCAAAGAAGTTGATTGCACGTGCTCAGCATCATATCCAGAGGTTGTCTTTGGGAAAAAGACGTGTGAGTCCTGCCAGCATTGCTGCAAAGGTTGAATGGGGGGTCAGCCTGTCAGTGTTCAGACCATATGCCGCACACTGCATCAAATTGGTCTGCATGGCTGTCATCCCAGAAGAAAGCCTCTTCTAAAGACGATACACAAGAAAGCCCGCAAACAGTTTGATGAAGACAAGCAGACTAAGGACATGGATTACTGGAACCATGCCCTGTGGTCTGATGAGACCAAGATAAACTTATTTGGTTCAGATGGTGTCAAGCATGTGTGGTGGCAACCAGGTGAGGAATACAAAGATAAGTGTGTCTTGCCTAGAGTCAAGCATGGTGGTGGGAGTGTCATTGTCTGGGGCCGCATAAGTGCTGATGGCACTGGGGAGCTACAGTTCATTGAGGGAACCATGAATGCCAACAAGCACTGTGACATACTGAAGCAGAGTATGATCCCCTCCCTTTGGAGACTGGGCTGCAGGGCAGTATTCCAACATGATAACAACTCAAAACGCACCTCCAAGATGACCACTGCCTTGCTAAAGAAGCTGAGGGTAAAGGTGATGGACTGGCCAAACATCTGTGGGGCACCCTCAAACGGAAGGTGGAGGAGCGCAAGGTCTCTAAAATCCACCAGCTCCATGATTTTGTCATAGAGGAGTGGAAGAGGACTCCAGTGGCAACCTGTGAAGCTCTGGTGAACTCCATGCCCAAAAGGTTTAAGGCAGTGCTAGAAAATAATGGTGGCCACACAAAATATTGACACTTTGGGCCCAATTTGGACATTTTCACTTAGGAGTGTACTCACTTTTGTTGCCAGCGGTTTAGACATTAATGGCTGTGTGTTGAGTTATTTTGAGGGGACAGCAAATTTACACTGTTATACAAGCTGTACTACTTTACGTTGCAGAAAAGTGTCATTTCTTCAATGTTGTCACATGAAAAGATAGAATAAAATATTTACAAAAATGTGAGGGGTGTATTCACTTTTGTGAGATACTGTATATATATATATATATATAGGCAAACTCCCACGGGGTGTCTACAA
>BLSH010143069.1:394387-413047 GCA_018402905.1 Glandirana rugosa | reverse complement strand
AGCCCAAGGAATCAGAAAAATAGGGACAGGAAAAGGGAACAAAAAGGGGGAAGAGAGAGGTGAGAAAAGAAAAAAAAGGGAACAATAGAAAGAATTGAGGGCAGGAAGATTTGGGATAAGTCAGGAGGTTATGCGGGCACACAATATATGTCCATTTAGATCAGGGGTGGCGAACAATTTAGACACAAAGAGACAAAATTTTAAACTGTGAGAGTCAGAGAGCCACACCACGCAGTGACCTGCCAAAACAGACAAACACTCACACAAAAACACATAATTAAAACAATATTATTCACCATAACACTTTCTTCCCTTTACAAAACAACAATGTGTTAATTTCAAGGTAAGTGTCCACCCTCAACACACACATCAAATGCAACTTAGCTAGAGTTAACACATCAACTACCCTGGAGGTTGCTGTGGCACCTGTCTCTCTCTCTCTCCCTTCTCTCTCTCACTCTAACACACAAGTATACACACAGCTACTGAACTCACTTCAGAAACACTGGTAAGGGATGTATAATATAAAAATTGATGGAGTATTAAAATATTAACACAAACATGCTCAGTCAGGTGTTTTTTCCAAACTACCTCACATATTTTGTTACCTTGTTGAAGTGATGGGATGATAATCTCAGTGGGATTTCTGGCATCTTTTGTTTTCAGTAATCCTCTGCAAATCAGGTTTGTATTCAGTTGTAGCCACTCGGAGCAGTTCCTTTACGTGAGTGTCAGTCAGGTAACATCCTGCATGCGTATTAAATGTTTACTTAATTTCCCGGCATTAGACGTAACCTGCGGAGATGATGGGCGGTCCCTTACGTCAGAAGCAGCATAAAAAAATCCAATCTGCCAAATTATTTTTTAAATATAATTTATTTTTTGTTTTTAATGGGCCCTAATGAATTTGAGTGTGTTTTAAGAGAGAATAAAAATAAGAGAAACATGAAACTTGGCAAAGAGCCACAGTATATACAAAATATGATAAGAGGCAAAGAGCCGCATTCATTTTGGCCGGGAGCCGCGTGCGGCTCGAGAGCCGCATGTTCGCCACCCCTGATTTAGATTTACCAGAGGTGAAAGTAGAAAAATCTAGTTCACCTGTTAAAAAGTAGGTCTGGAGTGTCAGCAAATACCCTGAGGGATTGCTGTTTGGTGGTAGTGGAATGAACAAGAAACCTGTATGGTCACATGTGGGAGGAATGGGGAGTGAAAGAGGCGGAGTGGGGATCATAGAGGGAGTTATCGGGAAAGCCATCTAGTTGAAGCTATCATGGGCAAGAGAGTTTCCCTAGTAGCATATCTTCTATGAACTGAAAACCTTCCTTAAAGAAGTATAGTATGATAAACATATTAAACATATTAAACCGGAGCCCACCAAACTTCCAGCCAACACGATTTAAGTCAGGACAACATTTTTTGAGACATAATCGCGGAGGGTAAGGTGAGGGTTTGAGTCTCATCTCCAATTGCCTTCATTGGCGTGTCTAATTTAATATAATATAATATGTTCGCCTGGGGTGAGACTGAAAGGGAAGGTTGCTCTATTGCTCTGCCAAACTGAGTTAATATCCATGTACAATATTGTAGGGGGTTGAAGGAACATTTATTGTAATTCAGGCATGGCCTGTTACACTCCGGAAGCACTAGCATCCCAAACAATGATCGGGCGAGCATATGGGCTTAAGAGGCCAAGTGCTGGTTGCCTATTTAAGGTTGCGAAGAGAAGTTTGGGTGTCCGGTGTTGCTTGCAAGTCTGTTTTAGATATGCGGCCTAGTCTTATATGGATCCATTGGAGCCCTTTAGTAAGCCCATGGCGTCAGCTGAGGTCCTACAGATGGGCCGGCCCAAAAGCATGTGCTGGCTTAGGTAAGGAAGAATGTGTTAAAGGCACGTGCTATGTAAAAGAAGAACCCACGCTTAAGAGATCGCTCCCTGTTCAGCACTAGTGCATTATGCCAGTAAGTCAGGGATAGTTAATAGATCTTTGCGCGTTCAGGTGTTTCTAGTGGGCCTCGCATCAGTCAGGACATCAGCTTTGACCACATCCCCCCTACATATATTCAGTTCAGACAATAATGGTAATAATATTCAATATCACCAGCGAGCATGCTTATGGGGAGGGGGGAAGACTAAGGCCAAATTCTGAGTCAGTTTGGT
This sequence comes from Glandirana rugosa, assembly GCA_018402905.1. Classification (NCBI taxonomy): domain Eukaryota; kingdom Metazoa; phylum Chordata; class Amphibia; order Anura; family Ranidae; genus Glandirana; species Glandirana rugosa. Next base: position 410,886 of record BLSH010143069.1, on the reverse strand, counting down.
TGGGTGGTGGGAAAGCCCGCAGTATATCCAGGCTGAGTACCAGTTTGTGCGAATAATCCCAGTTCAGTGTAGTTGATGGATTATATGAGTGTAGCAAGTATGGGGACAAGGTCTCTGGGGGTGTACAGAGCACTATTGTATCTGGGGAAAGGGTCTAAAGAGTCCTGTGGGGGAAGGGGATAACCGTTTACCTGGTCGCAGTGTTGGGTGTAGTCTGTTGTGAGCCAGGGCTGGTGATTCTAGGTTGCCACTGTCTTCTTAAGTGTTCATATCAGCGCCTGGCGAGTTTTTTCTGGGCAAACTGGGAAGTAGCAAGAGGATTAACACCAAGAAAACAATACAAGGTGGGCTGCATTGGGAAACTGATGAGGCATGCTTTTTAGTATTTAGTGTGGAGGCACCATGTTAGTCACCCACGTGGTCCCTGCGAGGAGGTGAAGAAACTCCGGGGCTGCGTTGGTTCAGTTCCCTGTGTGAGGTATGCTGTGGTTAGGCTGCGGATCAGTCTCTTTCACCATGCGCGGCGTAGAACCACTCCTGCTGGGCTTTCCCATCTCGAAAAAGAGTATAGGTGATCCCAATTAGGCTGATGGAAGTCCTCGTTGTGCGGGCACTTTGCTTTCAAGCCGCCATCTCGGGTCTCGTCCAGGCCACGCCCCCTGACTGCTGCTTTCTATCAGGTTCATGGCTTTTGGGAGGCTGGAGCTATACATGAAGTGTCAGCTACTGATAGGCTTATTCTATCTAATGCAAGAGTGTTATATTTTTTTACCATTTTAGTTCGCTATCAGGCCCATCAGTCTATAGGGTTCTGATTGGTCTTTACACTAATGTGATTACTGCCTAATTGGCCATTTAGGCTATTAAACAATTGGGTTCATTTGTTTATTTTTATCTTTCGTGTTTTGCTCCAAACCTTGCTATTTATATTGTTTATTGGAGCATTTTAAGATGCTGCTGTTGCAGTGTTTGAATAAAACAACTATTTTGCATGAATTTTATTCAAAGACCTTGGTACAGAACAATTTAGATGAGATATGGGATTTTAGTCAAGTGGATCCCCATTGGCTGGTAATTATTGCACAAGGCACTTTGTTGGACTATCTAGGGTGTGACTCCCGCTTTACTACATGAGAATGAAGGTTACAGCAGAGCCCTCTGGACCATCAACCACACTGTAACCTCCCGCGTATGTTTCTTGTGGATGGTCTGATTAGGGGAATGGGAAGGGAATATATATATATATATATATATATATATATATATATATATATATATAAACGTGAGGACACACTTCTCCTGTGCCAAATTTCTTTTTAATCCATATTCTTCAAATAGAAAAGATCAGCAAAGTCATCAGCGACTGTACAGTTTCGGACATTTACTAATTAACTCCCACCATTCCTATGTTACCCAAGTCGTCCAACACAGCACAATCAAATGGCATGATCATATTACTATCATAATGGAATTCCCACATACAATCCAAACTTGTTCAGTCCATCCTTATCAATAATAAATTCCCAAAAATGGGATAAATATAGTCCTTATTTCACATTATTCGTTTCTCCCTCATTTTTCAATTTCAAAACAAGATTTCTTCTTCTCTGTAAATATATATGTATATTTCAACAATCACCCCATAACATATATATTATTCACAAAAATAGATATAAGTCATAGTCCCTATTGAGTCCATCAGGGGATAAAGTTTGCAATTTATTCACCCACCATACTTCTCTCTGTTTTAATCTTAGAATCCCATCCCCACCTCTTTTGTCCCTATTTACTTGTTCTAAAATCGTAAAACACAATTCTGAATCTTTGTGACCCTTCTCCTGAAAATGTTTCGGTACTGGTAATCCCGGTTGTTTGCCTCTAATAGAGTTGTGATGTTGTGCTATCCTGTCTTTGATCTTTTGGGTAGTTTCCCCAACATATAATAGAGCGCACGGACATATCAAAATGTAAATCACATAAGCTGACTAACATGTATAAAAGCCCCTAATTTGTGTCCTATGTCCATGTGTCGGGTGAATAAAGATCTCACCTTTATTCATTAAATTACATTGTATACAATTGAGACAAGGGAAACATCCATTCCTCTTTTTCCCTAAGAATGTGTACTCCACCTTATTTTTTTCCTGTGTAAATTCAGATCTCACCACCATATCCCTAATTGTTCTATTTGTATAGTATGCTTTAATGGGGATCTCCTGAAATTCCTCAATTTGAGGGTAAGCTCGTTTTAATATTGGCCAGTGTTTTCTAATGACCCTAAAGATATCTTCACTATAGTGGTGAAATTGCATAGAGAAAGGCATTCTCTTCTTGGTGTTTCTCTGTTTTCTCGTCCTTTTTTCTATCTTTTCTTGTTCTATTTTATATTTCTCTTGTCTAATGAGATTCTCTAGGTATCCTCGATCTCTAAATTTCTGACACATCTCTGCAATTCTATTTTTCTTAAAAGTTACTTCACTAACAATCCGTTCAACTCTCAGTAGCTGGCTTCAGACAATCGATTTGAATACATGCAATGGGTGAAAAATTCAAACAGTTTTTTAGAAATAATCCCTTTTTTTAGAGCTGGTTTTAAAGTATTTTCAAGGAGTCTCCTTATTCCCCATGTAGGATTTGTTGTAACCATTTTATATACTCTTTGATCACTGAGCTGACGTGAAATTTCCTGTTCATACAAATGGGGATCCATGATAACCGCCGATCCCCCTTTATTTCTAAAAAACTGTTTGAATTTTTGTTGCCGACACACACACATATCCCTGTACTATATATCTTGCCCAAAATACACAAGGATGCAAGAAATCCTCCAGGGCGTCCAATTGTGTCTGGGAGTGAATCCATTTTTGTACCCACAGCCCAATTTTTGGACAAAATACTATCCCCTCTAGTGAGAGAAACAAAATCATTCATTAAGGATACTGGTGACTTTTTGATGAAATTGAAACAAATCAAAAAACTTGATGGAAATGAAATATTGGTAACCTGGGATGTAAACAATTTATATGCATCAATACCACATTGTGGTGGGATAGAAGCAGCTATGAGGTTGATAACCAATAGTGTAAAGTATTCCACAGCACAACTTGAGCTGTTTAAACAACTATTTGAAATTATTCTGTCTAATAACTACTTTTTGTTTCAGGATCAGTTTTACATGCAGCTCAATGGAGTTGCTATGGACTCCAATGTCGCCCCGTCATACGCATGTGCATTTATGAATGATTTTGAGGAAAAACACATCTTTATGAATGATCTATTTAAAGCACATTGCGCCAACTGGTGGCGGTATATAGATGACATTTTTGCGGTGTGGCGGGGCGACATTGAATCACTGAAAGAATTTAATGAGATACTTAATCTCTTTTGCCCGGACATTTGATTCAGTATATGCATTGGGGGAAATAATGTATCTTTTTTGGATACCAAAATCTATATTAAGAATGAAAAAATGGAGTCACATCTGTATCACAAAGATACGGATATAAATCAATTACTTTCCTTTGATAGCTTCCACCCATTGCATGTATTCAAATCGATTGATCGAAGCCAGCTACTGAGAGTTGAATGGATTGTTAGTGAAGAAACTTTTAAGAAAGATAGAATTGCAGAGATGTGTCAGAAATTTAGAGATCGAGGATACCCAGAGAAACTCATTAAACAAGAGAAATATAAAATAGAACAAGAAAAGATAGAAAAAAGGATGAGAAAACAGAGAAACACCAAGAAGAGAATGCCTTTCTCTATGCAATTTCACCACTATAGTGAATATATGTTTAGGGTCATTAGAAAACACTAGCCAATATTAAAACGAGCTTACCCTCAAATTGAGGAATTTCAGGAGATTCCCATTAAAGCATACTATAGAAATAGAACAATTAGGGATATGGTGGTGAGATCTGAATTTAGACAGGAAAAAGATAAGGTAGAGTACACATTCTTAGGGAAAAAGAGGAATGGATGTTTCCCTTGTCTCAATTGTATACAGTGTAATTTAATGAATAGAGGTGAGATCTTTATTCACCCGACACATGGACATAGGACAGAAATTAGGGGCTTTTATACATGTCAGTCAGCTTATGTGATTTACATTTTGATATGCCCGTGCAGTCTATTATATGTTGGGGAAACTACCCAAAAGATCAAAGACAGGATAGCACAACATCACAGCTCTATTAGAGGCAAACAACCGGGATTACCAGTACCAAAACATTTTCAGGAGAAGGGTCACAAAGATTCAGAATTGCGTTTTAGGATTTTAGAACAAGTAAATAGGGACAAAAGAGGTGGGGATGGGATTCTAAGATTAAAACAGAGAGAAGTATGGTGGGTGAATAAATTGCAAACTTTATCCCCTGATGGACTCAATAGGGACTATGACTTATATCTATTTTTGTGAATAATATATATGTTATGGGGTGATTGTTGAAATATACATATATATTTACAGGGAAGAAGAAATCTTGTTTTGAAATTGAAAAACGAGGGAGAAACGAATAATGTGAAATAAGGACTATATTTATCCCATTTTTGGGAATTGATTATTGAAAAGGATGGACTGAACAAGTTTGGATTGTATGTGGGAATTCCATTATGATAGTAATATGATCATGCCATTTGATTGTGCTGTGTTGGACGACTTGGGTAACATAGGAATGGTGGGAGTTAATTAGTAAAAGGTATGGTGAATTGATTAATTACTATGATGCAGCTAAGTGGTTTCATCTGGGGTTGTGGGGTATAAGAATAACAAGTGAAAATGTGATGTTACACACAGCTTGATGAAGGACAGGCATGTCCGAAACTGTACAGTCGCCGATGCCTTTGCTGATCTTTTCTATTTGAAGAATATGGATTAAAAAGAAATTTGGCACAGGAGAAGTGTGTCCTCACGTTTATTTATATTCATCGATGAGAGTTGGAGTTCGCGGTGGCACACCTCCCGGAAACGATTGAATCCTACAGAGGGGTGACTCACCTAATTGTTTGATATATATATATATATAATTTTATTTTCTTACAGGTACTTATATAGTTAATTTACACAGCACTTTACATATATGATGTACATTCATGGCAGTCTTTGCCGTAAAGGAGCTTACAGTCTAAGGTCCCTAACTCACATTCATATATATATATATAAATAATACGTTGGAGCAATTAATAGAATATCAGAATTTTTACTCATGTGTGAAATTATACATCCTGGCAACTTACAAAGGAAGATAGGTAAGGACTATCTATATGGCTTGCAGAAACAAGCTTTTATACATCTTATGCTACAGTTGTGCTCATAAGTTTACATACCCTGGCAGAATTTATGATTTCTTTGCCATTTTTCAGAGAACATGAATGATAACACAAAAACATTTCTTTCACTCATGGTTAGTGTTTGGCTGAAGCCATTTATTATCAATCAACTGTGTTTACACTTTTTAAATCATAATGACAACACAAACTAGCCAGACGACCCCAATCTAAAGTTTACATACCCCAGTTCTTAATACCGTGTATTGCCCCCTTAAACATCAATGACAGCTTGAAGTCTTTTGCGGTATTTGTGGATGAGGCTCTTTATCTTCTCAGATGGTAAAGCTGCCCATTCCACTTGGCAAAAAGCCTCCAGTTCCTGGAAATTCTTGGGCCTTGAGTCTTGCATGAACTGAACGTTTGAGATCTCCCCAGAGTGGCACAATGATATTGAGGTCAGGAGACTGAGATGGTCACTCCAGAACCTTCACTTTATTCTGCTGTAGCCAAAGTCAGGTGCAACTAAACCTCTGTTTTCAAATGCATACTGTTAAACAGGTTAATCTGGTTGGTCGCAGGCTGGCCGATAAGTAGAGCTTGGTATTTGCCTTGGATTTATCCTTGGCTCCTTTTTTGCTCAATGACAGGTCAACTTAGCCTTGTGTTTTGGATCATTGTCATGTTCGGATGTCCAAGTATGTCCCATGCGCAGCTTCCTGATTGATGAATGCAAATGTTCCTCCAGTATACTTTGATAACATACTGTATTCATCTTGCCATCAATTTTGACCAAATTTCCTGTGCCTTTGTAGCTCACACATCCCCAAAACATCAGCGATCCACCTCCGTGTTTCATAGGCCTAGTTGACTCCTCTCTAGAGTTGAGCGAACCCGTACTGTAACGTTCGGGTCCGTACCGAACTTCCGGATGTCCGTGTTCTGAACCAGAACGTTTGAGAAAAAGTCCGGGTTCGGCTACTGGGTTCTGGTATTTTATCACGCATGTTGAATAGCGTTTCACTGGTTTTCCCTAGAAGCCATCACAGCCATGCCTACTAATGGCATGGCTGTGATTGGCCAGTGCACCATGTGACCCAGCCTCTATATGAGGCTGGAGTCACAGTGCTGCATGCCACATGCTCTCAGGTTAGTGTAGTGAGAGGATGCTGCCGGCGCTGTGAGGGACAGATTGTGAGGGAAAGATTGCAGATCTAATAACTAGGAAGAAATTACTACTACTGCTGTGATGGACAGATTGCAGTGATAATTAGTGTTGAACGAACCCGAACTTTGTGGTGTCCGGGACCCGGACTCGAACCCGGACATTTCAAAAAACGTTCGGGTTCTGGGTTCTGGTAGTTTAATCACGCATGTTGAATAGCTGCAGGGCAGCCAATAAACAAGCGTTTCACTGGTTTGCCCTTAGAAGCCATCACAGCCATGCCTACTAATAGCATGGCTGTGAATGGCCAGTGCATCATGTGACCCAGCCTCTTTATAAGCTGGAGTCACAGTGCTGCATGTCCCATGCTCTCTGAGACTCTGACTAGTGTAGGGAGAGGAAGCTGCCAGCATTTTTATGAGGGACAGATTGCAGATATTTTAACATCTCATCCTGCATTATAGGACGATCTGATTCTGGACTAATTAGAGATTACTACTACTGCTGTTCTGAGGGACAGATTGCAGTTCTCATCCTGCATTACACAACGATCTGATTCTGACCTAAGTAGAGATTCCTCATACTGCTGCTTTGAGTAACAGATTGCAGATCTCACCCTGCATTACAGAACGATCTGACTGCACTAGGTAGAGGCTTCTGCTTAGAGGGACAGATTATATTGTTCTAAAATAATCTCCCAGTTCTATAGGGTCAGGTTCCAGCTGTTGCTTAGAGGGACAGATTATTGTTCAAAAATCATCGCTTACTCCTATAGGGCCAGGTTCCAGCTGTTGCTGTAAGGGACAGATTATTTTTCAAAAATCATTGCTTACTCCTATAGGGCCAGGTTCAAGCTGTTGCTGTAAGGGACAGATTATTGTTCAAAAATCATCACTTACTCCTATAGGGCCAGGTTCAAGCTGTTGCTGTAAGGGACAGATTATTGTTCAAAAATCATTGCTTACTCCTATAGGGCCAGGTTCCAGCTGTTGCTTAGAGGGACAGATGATTGTTCAAAAATCATTGCTTACTCCTATAGGGCCAGGTTCCAGCTGTTGCTTAGAGGGACAGATTATTGTTCAAAAATCATTGCCTACTCCTATAGGGCCAGGTTCCAGCTGTTGCTGTAAGGGACAGATTATTGTTCAAATATCATCTCCTAGTTCTAAAGAAAGAGGTTCCAGCTGTTGCTGTAAGTGACAGATTATTTTTCAAACATCATTGCCTACTCATATAGGGCCAGGTTCCAGCTGTTGCTGTAAGGGAAGGATTACTGTTCAAAAATCATTGCCTACTCCTATAGGGCCAGGTTCCAGCTGTTGCTGTAAGTGACAGATTATTGTTCAAAAATCATCTCCTAGTTCTAAAGGGAGAGGTTCCAGCTGTTGCTGTAAGTGACAGATTATTTTTCAAACATCGTTGCCTACTCATATAGGGCCAGGTTCCAGCTGTTGCTGTAAGGGACAGATTACTGTTCAAAAATCATTGCCTACTCCTATAGGGCCAGGTTCCAGCTGTTGCTGTAAGGGACAGATTATTGGCTACATAGTACATTTGCGGGCACAATGAGGAGAGCATAAAATAAGGGACGTGGTCATGGTGCTGCTGGTGATGCTGGTGCTGCTGGTGTTAGTCGTGTTGGTGTACCTCCTGTTAAAAGGAGAGGACGTGGTCGATGTGTGCCAGCTACACGCACATGTGAAACACCCTCCTCAGGTAGCCAACAGAACCTTCACCGGTATATGGTAGGCCCGAATGCCGCTCAATGATTGGTGAGGCCAGAACAAGTACAGGCGATAGTAGATTGGGTGGCTGAGAATGCCTCCAGTTCCTTCACATTGTCTCCCTCCCGGTCCCTTGATGAAAGCTCAGAGCTGGCACCTGAACCCCATGGCCATCTGTCTTTCACCTCAGCTCCTTGTAAATTAGCCAAGCAGTCTGAGCCCCAAGTCATGCAAGAGACTCTTATGCTTTTTGATGACTCTCCTGGTGTGCTTTCCATGGGCCATCCACATAGCGCTGCCCCAGAAGTGGAAGACATTGAGTGCACCGATGCCCAACCACTTCTGTTGCAGGATGAGGACATGGAAACACCAGCGCAGCACGTCTTAGATGATGACGAAACACAGGTGCCAACTGCTGCAGCTTTCCTCAGTGTGCAGACTGACAAGGAGAGCAGTGGTGAAGGGTGGGTGGAAGATGATGGGGAGGAGGAGGATGAGGTCCTAGACCCCACATGGACTGAGGGTCATGTGAGTGACGTGTGCAGTTTGGAAGAAGAGGTGGTGGTCGCACAGAGGCACCAGCACAGCAAAAGAGGAAGCAGGTTGCAAAAGCGGAGCGAGCGTCCCCTAGACAGTAGGCCTGCTACTACCCACCGCACCCAGGGACCTAGCACACCAAAGGCAGCTCAAAGGCGTTCCCCCGTGTGGCAGTTCTTCAGACAATGTGCTGACGACAAGAAACGAGTGGTTTGCAAGCTGTGCAATGATAGCCTTAGCTGGGGCATAAATGTTCTAAACCTGATCACAACCTGCATGATCAGGCATCTAAATTCAAGGCACAAGCTGCATTGGAATAATTACCTCAAAATCCAAGAAAGGTCTCGGCCTCCTCCTGCTTCCTCTTCTGCTGCTGCCTTGGCCTTTTCCTCCACCTCTACCGTGACAGTGTCACCTGCCACCCAGCAAACAGACGATATGACAGCAACGCCACCATGTCCGCCACCGTCCCCAAGCATTTCCACACCATGGTCCCATGGAAGCTTACAGCTCTCCATCTCCCAAACACTGGAGAGAAAGAGGAAGTACCCCCCTACCCTCCCGCGATCCCTGGCCCTGAATGCCAGCATTTCAAAATTCCTGGCCTTTGAAATGCTGTCATTTCGTTTGGTGGACACGGACAGTTTCAAAAACCTGATGGCGGTGGCTGTCCCACAGTACGTGGTTCCCAGCCGCCACTACTTTTCCAGATGAGCCATCCCTTCCCTGCACAAACAAGTCAGGGACAAGATCAAGTGTGCACTGCGCAACGCCATCTGTGGCAAGATCCACATAACCAATGATACCTGGACCAGTAAGCACAGGCAGGGACGCTATATCTTGCTAACTGCACACTGGGCAAATGTAGTGGCGGGTGGGCCTGAGCCGGCTAGCCATTTGGCGCATGTCCTTCCACCACCGAGGATTGCAGGGCATTTCTCTTTGCCTCCTGTTGCCTCCTCCTCCTACTGCACTTCCTCCTCGATCACCTCCTCATTCGCTCAGCGTAACACCTTCACCACCAACATCAGCACATCCAGGGGGAAACGACAGCAGGCTGTTTTAAAACTGACAAGTTTGGGGGATAAACCCCACACTGCGCAGGAGCTGTGGATGGGCATTGAACAACAGATAAGTGGTGGTGTGCGACAATGGGCGAAATCTCGTAGCAGCTCTGGGCCTAGCCCGTTTGACGCACATCCCTTGCCTGGCTCATGTGCTGAATGTGGTAGTACAGAATTTTCTAAAAAACTACTTGGATATGTCAGAGCTGCTGCAGAAAGTGCGGGCCGTCTGTGCGCACTTTCGGCGTTCTCACCTTGCTGCTGCTCGCCTGTCTGCGCTGCAGCGGAACTTTGGCCTTCCCGCCCACCACCTCATATGCGACGTGCCCACAAGGTGGAACTCCACCTTGCACATGCTGGAGAGACTGTACGAGCAGCAGCAGGCAATAGTGGAGTTTTAGCTGCAGCACGCACGGGTCAGTCGCTCTGTGGAACAGTACCACTTCACCACCAACGAGTGGGCCTCCATGCGAGACCTGTGTAGCGTATTGCGGTGTTTTGAGTACTCCACCAACATGGCCAGTGCCGATGACGCTGTTCTCAGAGTTACTATCCCACTTCTATGTCTCCTTGAAAAAACACTGCGGACCATGATGGAAGAGGATATGGCACAGGAGGATGAGGAGGAGGAGGAGAAGGAAGAGGGGTAATTTCCACGGTTATCAGGCCAGTCATTCGCAAATGGCTCGGAGGGTGGGTTCCTGCACCAGCATAGGCCAGGTCAAAAATATTCAAGCCAGGGCACAGTTCTGGAGGACGAGGAGGACGAGGAAGATCATGAGGAGGAGGAGGAGGAACCGCAGCAGGATGGCACCCAACGCAGCTAGTGGGCATCACTGGAGCGTGGCTCGGGGGATACGGAGGACACAGATGATATACCTCCTACATAGGACAGCTTGTCTTTGCCTCTGGGCAGCCTGGCACACTGTAACGTGTGCCGATTACTGGGTGGCCACCCTGCTGGATCCCCGTTACAAGGACAACGTGCCGTCCTTAAGTCCCTCACTGGAGCGTGAGAGGAAGATGTGCGGCTACAAGCGCACGTGGGTAGAGGCGTTGCTGAGGGCATTCCCAAATGACACCGGGGGCTCAGTGGAAGCACAAGGCGAAGGCAGAGGAGGAAGAGGCCGCCAACGCAGCTGTGGCACCACCAGCACCTCAGAAAGCAGGGTTAGCTTGGCCGAAATGTGGCAAAGCTTTGTCAGCAGCCCGCCACAACAAACAGCACCACCAGCCGATAGACAACGTCTTAGCAGGAGGCAGCATTTCAGCAACATGGTGGAAGAGTATGTGTGCACACGTCTACACGCACTGACTGATGGGTCTGCCCCATTCAACTTCTGGGTCTCCAAATTGGCCACATGGCCTGAGCTTGCCGTTTATGACTTGGAGGTGCTGGCCTGCCCTGCAGCCAGTGTATTGTCTGAACGTGTGTTTAGCATGGCAAGGGGCATTATCACTAACAAGCGCAGCCACCTGTCCACAGCCAATATGGACAAGCTAACATTTATTAAAATGAACCAGGCATGGATCCCACAAGACTTGTCTGTACCTTGTGCAGAATAGACATTTAGACCGGACTCACACAGCCATTCGTATACTTGTTTTTTGAATATGCCTCAATACTTTGGGGGCTACCCCATTTATAAACAAAAAAAAAACAGTGTTGGCTACCTCCTCCTACTCCTCCACCACCACCACTTCCATCTACACTGCCACGGTCACGGCCTAGTCAACCTCTAGGCTCCTAATCCACATTCACCCCCCCTTCCCTTTTTCTTTTATTTGATTTTACTTTATTTTCCCTATCCCCATTTTTTTGTAGGGCACTTGCCCTACTCTTACCCCCATTTTACTTCCTTTTGCAGTCCTCTAGCACTCGCCAGGACTTTGTTACAGCCATTTTTGTGCTGAAAAGTTCGGGTCCCCATTGACTTCAATGGGGTTCTGTGTCCGGGATAAAGTTCGGGTCGAGTTCGGTGCCGAACCCGGACTTTTTCCCGAACTTTGGCCGAACCCACCGAACCCGAACATCCGGGGGTTTGATCAACTCTAGTGATAATAACTAGGTAGAGATTACTACTACTGCTTTGAGGGACAGATTGCAGATCTAATAATAACATCTCATCCTGCATTACAGAATGATCTGATTACAGAACGATCTCTCATCCTGCATTACAGAACGATCTGATTACAGAACGATCTGATACTGGACTAGGTAGAGATTACTACTGCTTTGAAGGACAGATTGCAGATCTAATAACATCTCCCATTTTTCTTCCTTTTGCAGCCCTCTAGCACTTGCCAGGACTTTTTACAGCCATTTTTGTGCCGAAAAGTTTGGGTCCCCATTGACTTCAACGGGGTTTGGGGCCCGGGGTCAAGTTCGGGTAACGTTCGGTACCGAACCCGAACGTTTCCGTGAAGTTCCGCCGAACCCGTCGAACCCGGACATCCAGGTGTTCGCTCAACTCTACTCCTCTCCAAATGTAGCCTTTATGGTTGTGGCAAAAAAGCTCAATTTTGGTCTCATCACTCCAAATGACTTTGTGTCAGAAGGTTTGAGGCTTGTCTCTGTGCTGTTTGGCATATTGTAAGTGGGATACTTTGTGGTATTTGTGTAGTAATGGCTTTCTTCTGGCGACTCGACCATGCAGCCCATCTTTCTTCAAGTGCCTCCTTATTGTGCATCTTGAAAAAGCCGCACCACATGTTTTCAGAGAGTCCTGTATTTCACCTGACGTTATTTGTGGGGTTTTCTTTGCATCCCGAACAATTTTCCTGGCAGTTGTGGCTGAAATTTTAGTTGGTCTACCTGACTGTGGTTTGGTTTCAACAGAACCCCTCATTTTCCGCTTCTTGATTAGAGTTTGAACACTGCTGATTGGCATTCTTAATTCCTTGGATATCTTTTTTATATCCCTTTCCTGTTTTATACAGTTCAACTAACTTTTCCTGCAGATCCTTTGACAATTCTTTTGATTTCCCCATAACTCAGAATCCAGAAACGTCAGTGCAGCACTGGATGAAAGATGCAAGGGCCTGTCAGGAGTCCAGAAGCTCACTGACCTTTTATACACACACACTAATTACAAGCAAACAGATCACAGGTGAGGATGGTTACCTTGAATAGCCATTCTAACCCCTTTGTTTCAAATTGTGCGCATGTTATCAGGCCAAAATCACCAGGGTATGTAAACTTTTGATCAGGGTCATTTGGGTAGTTTCTGTTGTATGATTTAAAAAGAGTAAACACAGTTGATTGATAATAAATGGCTTCAGCCAAACACTAACCATGAGTGAAATAAATGTTTTTGTGTTAGCATTCATATTCTCTGAAAAATGGCCAATAAATAATAACTTCTGCCAGGGTATGTACATTTATGAGCACAACTGCATGTAGACGATGAGACAGTATAGAAGGAAATGCTTGCATTTCCTGTATATTTACATTATTTTCCTGATTCTCATATTCACTGTGGGTGGTGCTTTCTGAGATGGTGTTTAGATTTGTTTAATATTGACCTAAATCCAATCACTAAAACCTCATAAAAGCTTTAACATGTTAATATAATTTAAGAATCTGTTTTCAATATTTCAATCTGCATTTTATTAAGCACTCATTTTCAGCATCATACCTGAACAATCACCACCAGCAATGATTTTCAGTTGTCCTCAAAGCACATGGATATAGACAGAGGGTTGCTAAAATGGGTCAGATCAGATCCAAAAACTAAAAAAAAAAGATAAACGCAGTATTTTATAACAAAAAAAAAAACAAACAAAAACAAAATAGTTGTTTATTGTACATTTGGCAGTAGCGGGGCTTATACTGTAAAACCAGGAATGTGTCATACAAGTTTATTTCAGATTTTTAAGTTCTAATATATTAAGGTAAAAAGCAGACCCCATGATCCCAGGCCCAGTTGCAGCTAAAACATGCTGTTGTTGAAGATCAGAAGGAATTGAAGTACATCTGGCACAACCAGAGCGCCCAAAAGACAAAACCCCTGAAAATTTGTATGTTCTCCATGTAAAATGCTGCATGATTAGGAAGTTATTGCTGAATACACATATATATGGCTCTAGTATTTTTTTACACTGTAAAATGTTATATGAAACTTATTTTTTATCTAACAGTTAGAATTCTGCAGTACTAACTTCACATTGGGAATTATTATAAAGCATGCTTTCATTTTGCTACGATAAGTGAAGGAATGTTGTTTTACAATTGTTTGTTGGAAGTAATTCTGAATACAAATATCAAAACCTATTTCACATATCAAATTTAGTTCTGTAATACAGCAATTTTGTGAATGTTCTTAGATCTTTATATTCTCTCATCTGAAGTTATTGAGCAACCATTAAAATCCTAGACAAGGAGTTACATGGCTTAGTGCACTCACTTTAATACTTGTACAATATGCAGCGCAATGCAGAGCTCAACCCGTGAATAAGAGTTTGAATGTTCGGTATTATATTAGACTGTGTTACAGTACAAGGAATTGGCAAGCAATGTTAGAGAAGCAATAGCTTATAAATATATGTGCTCCCCGCAGCACGAGATAATAGGCTCATTCTGTTGGATAATTCTCTTTATTAGTAATTTTATGGGATTAATAAAATGTTCATTGCCAGTCAAACCACTAATTTAACAAGATATTTATAAGTTGAAGAGCACATTCTTACTTTACTTCGCTTCCAGGAAGTCTGTGTCCTGTGGAATTAGATTTCATACTTCTCTTGAAGGAAGTTACCTAGGCTAATTCCGCTGCTTTATTTTCATTAGGAGTGAAGTCACAGAAAGTCTTGCTTTTATCAAAGATATAGGATAGGCATAGGTATATACATGAGTTGCTACTGACTATATGTATCTATTACTTTTATATCTTTTTCATAAGTCCCCAGAGGTGTTGATGGCTCTCAAAAGATTTAAAATGTCAGAAAGGAGGCTGATCATATTTGACTTACTGTAATACTATCCAAAAATTGATGGAAAACATTTTTTGGGGCATGTGGCATTAGCCAATAAGATGGGATACTTTACTTGGACATGAACTATGTATTATAGGACATGATCTAACTGCTGTCTGAATAAATTCACTCTGCTGATTAATTTCAAATATCCAATTTCCTATCAAAGGACAAATATAATCAACAAAATAGAGAGATACCATTGTTCTTCAAGCTGAAATTACAAAAAGCAATAAATGAGTTTTACAGCCAAACTCTGGGCAAAATAAAAATTTGGGGAATGGAAGTAGCTCTGTTTGCAATGCTTACCCCCTCTCTGGTACTGTTCTTGACAGTAATTCATTTAAGTCACTAGATATCCTTAGTCCTATGGCTTAAATGATGCCCAGCAAGCCAGTATCATTCAACGCAGAAGAATGAGCCCATACTCTCAGTGCAGGGTGCCAGGTGCCGGGAGTCATTACCGTTTTCTGCATCAAACTGGTATAAATAATCCCTAAGAAACAGTTGACAAGCCTACACATCACCAGCTTATGTTATTCTGGGATCTACTGTGTATACATAAGCATCTTGCAACAAAACAGTTGTCAGAACACACTGTAAGGCTTAATAGAAAGCCAAGATGCAGCAACGCTGTCCTTTATAGACCTCAAAACCAAGGCGGCTACGGACTCCCAAACATATGGCATTATTATTTATCATCCAGATTTTTACAAACATTTCAATGGTATGCTGAGGCTAACCTGATCCCTTGGATAGTATTCGAACAATTGTCTGTGTACCCATACTTTTTGGAGGGTTTATTGTGGTCTAACTCAGTGCGACACAATGTACTCTCAAAATATAATAAAATAGTTACCCATTCATTACAGTTATGGGAAAAATATGGCCATAGTTTATGTTCTCCATCCTCTCCCCCTCTACTGGCCTCATTCTTGGGGGACCCCCGCCTGCAACAGGCATTTGAGAACCCCAGGACCTTTATCACTTGGACCGACTTGAGACTCGCTAACCTACAAGCCCTTTCTACACAATCCGTCTTTAGCACTTTTGATTCCATTCGAACAAAATTTAATATCCCCACATCTGAACACCAAAATTATTTAACAATTAAAAATGTCTTCTCTAAGTACTATGCTCTCACAATACCCCCTATTGGGAATATTTATGAGAAACTATGTGTAACAGCCCCGAGGCAAAAAGGCCAGATCTCAATTCTTTATAATCACTTCATAGAACATGTCATATCCACAAAAGCTAAATACATGATCCAATGGGAAACAGACCTGGATTGCTCATTCTCACTCAAAGAGTGGTCCGTCATGATAGTTAACTTAAACAAAAGCTCCTGCTCAACTGCCTTTAACCACTTGACAACTGGGCACTTAAACCCCCTTCCTAACCAGACCAATTTTCAGCTTTCAGTGCTCTCACATTTTGAATGACAATTACTCAGTCATACTACACCACTCTCGTATCATGAATCTCTTCTGTAAAAATTAACAATTTATTAAAACCACAAGTCTACACCCCTATAATTTAAAACAAGCTTACCTTAGTTTTCACGATTTCTGCCTAACACATCTTTCCCGAACATCCAATCGCTCAGAGTTCAGCCAGGTTCACTATTTCCAGGACCCCAAGAGTTTACGGACAACGTCCGCCCCCAGGGGGTTCTTACTCCGGTCATCTCCCCCTCTCCTACCTCTTGTATTTGATACCGGTATAAAAAGGGTATTGACATTACTTACCCATTGATAAAATAATATA
>BLSH010143069.1:376866-389896 GCA_018402905.1 Glandirana rugosa | reverse complement strand
GTTTTCTTGATAATGATGCCATTTTCCTCCTCTGGGATTTCCATCACTTATTATTTTTAAAATATTCAGACAGTTCATTTTCTGATCATTTAAAGAACCCAAGGGAATATCACAATAATCAGACATGAGTATGACAAATCTAATATACTTTTCTAATGATTCACACTTCAGTGCTTACCGCCCTATCACATTCCATATCTTAATAAATACTGTTATATATTATTCCTTATATAAGATCATAGTCTTTTTAATTCTTTGAACACATTGTTAATAAAAGCTGAACTTCGGGGTCCTTTACATTTTCTCAGACACTTCCTTTACTCCAACCTCAAGATGAACAGAGCAGTCAGTTTTCTTTTTTACATTCTCCTTGGGAGCATATGACACAACTAATCAGTGGGAAGATCAGTGTACTGTTGTTTTTCTGCCACCTGCTAACACGCCCCCTGCAATCTACACCTCCACCCCACTAAGCTGTTTATGCAGCTAAGAAAAGAGCTTATGCGATCACTTATAAAAAAAAAAAAAAAAAAGAAAAGTAAAAAAAAGGTATTTATATACACAAACATTTTTCCTTTAATTTCTATTTGAAACTGAATGGGTTGTTTTTCAAGGTACAGGCTCACATACTGTATACTTTAAGTCATGTATGCAAGGCATGTAAAGACATTGTTGTAATTTAGGGTAGAGATGGGAAGGGTTAAAAACCCTAATAGGTTATTTTTTCCTGTCTACATTTCCTACAGGAATTGAGAGACAATTACCCCAAAGTGGGTAGGATTCCTGTCTTAGACAAATGTCTCCAGAACATTTGTTTCCATCAAAAGATTTCTCCTTGCCTTTTGCTCTTATAATTCTAAAACCTAATATTTTCCCTTTTTTCTGACTTGGTGACAATGGTCGCAGGTTAAAGAGGTGTGAGTCTCCACAAAGGGGACATAGACTGCAATGAAAACTTGAAGTCTAACTCCTTCTCCACACCACAAAGACAAATACAAAAAAAAGTTCCTTTACATGCACTTTAAATGAGATATTATCAGAAGCGATGACATAAGAGTGGCAGCAAGCTGACCTGAACAAAAAGTAGGTTTGATCAAGGGATGCAATAGTAGGCCTGCACAGCTGGTGTGGAATCTTTAAGGCACAGCTTGAATGGCATTCAGTTTTATTGCCCATAAGAAGGCTATCAAAACAATCCGGAACAACAAAAGGGGAGATGAATTGCTATGGACAAGAAGAAGAATTGTTCTATCAGACACTTTTGATCAGGAATCACTGTCACATGTCTTGGTAGAAATCATGCCATAGCGTTAATTTGTGTACATAGAACCTTGACACTTCTACAGATAGCTAATGTAGTGTCTCATACATGCATCCATGTAGTGCTGGCTTGCAGCCTCTGTAAGCCACCCAGCAGGATGCCGCACTTTGGCCTCAAGATTGATGCTCCCTCCCTACTAGTGATGGACAAAGTGCATGGGGAGGAGGTCAGAAGAAGTACTCTGATTGTCTGCAGCCACAGCCTGAACCAGAGCTGAACCAACAGCTTGAGAACAGTGAGCAGACTGACCTGTGTCAGGAGTCCAGGGATTATTGGGCAGCTAGACAGGAGAGAGCTCTGAGGAAATTTGCTGCTGACACCCTAGGCATCATATGAGAGAGAGCATTGCAGTGCAGTGCTGATGGCTGCAATAACCAAGGGAAGGGAGACTGACTGCAGAAGGCTAATTTGGTTTTTGAACATTATATTTTTATTGGGCTTTTTCACATGGTAGTGCAAACATTGCCTATAAGGCAAAACATGGCATAACCATAAAGTTATAAACAAAGACGGAAAAAGAGAAAGTACAACTGTTTGCAGCACATAAGGGCCATATTAAGGAAGGAATAACAAAGCGTCAAAGAGTCAGATTCGGCATGTTTATTGAAGCCATGGTTTCCAAGAATTTTCAAAGTCTGATCTGAGGGTCAGCAATTTTTCATATACAAAGTGGATTTTGACCAGTTTAACAGTTTCTGAAGGGTTAGGTCAGGGGTCAGCAACCCGTAGATTGCAGACAGATGACTGGTAGATTGTGGTCTGGGCTTGCTGACCCGACATCCCAGAGCATCAAACAACGTGCAATGCAGAGGGACTACTTGTAAAGTTGGAACTGTAGTAGAGAGCAAGAGCCGCATAAGCCAATGCCCCCACTGTAGTGTGCTACCAACAGCACTCCACCTCTTATCCCGGCTAGCATTTACCCACACCACAGGTGCAGGGCAGTGTACCTGCGGCTTTCCTGTGGGTTTGTTGTGCTTTGCCATAGACTTCTATTATATCCTGCTGGTTTGGTGCATCTTCTAAAAAAACACACCAAAACTCCTGAAAGCAGGCCTTGTAATGGTTGGTGGGTGTAGCACCTGCCAAGTATGACCCATGCAAGTGAACGAGGCCACTCTGCAAATGCCATACAACCTTGTGCAGTACAGCAAACAAGGGGTAAAAGCAGGCAGCATTGTGTTGCTTTATTACCACCAACTTTAACCCCTTGGACCTTGCAGTAGCATGCAGTTGTGGGGCGCTTGCAGAGTGGCCCCATTAACTTAAATGGGTTACGTTTGGCAGGTGGTAGCACCCACCAAAAGCAACAGAGGGTTTAATTCCTACTGCGGCATGTGTACACAGGGATTGGGGGTGGTAAACTCAACCGCAGGGTTTTACCACCCCCCAACTTAAAGTGTGAACAAGCCTGCTGCCGAATGCAACTAAAGGGCTCTACTGCTCTCCTGAAAAACAATCCGAGTGTGTTGCCTCCTCACAACCTCATTTAAACCAATGATTGCCATGCAATGCTTGCGATTGGTACATGGTAGTACGGCAATTAGATGTTTAAATGAGGTGTGAGGAGGTGACACTGTGCCTGGTGATCTTTGACTTCTGCCATGTTGTTCAGGTAGATCTCCACCTCTTTAAGGTTGCCTCCCCCTGGGTTAGGTGCTAGGGTCTGTTTCTTATGTGTAGTGATAATTATTATAGCAGCTAAGAGAATATGGGTAACAGCTGTATTCAACTGAATGGGGAGACTGCTATGGTTTTTAACCACTTCAACCCCAGAAGGATTTGACCCCTTAATGACCAGAGTAGTTTTTACAATTTGGCACTGCACTGCTTTAACTGGTAATTCCACAGTCATGCAATGTTGTACCCAAATGAAATTTGCGTTCTTTTTCCCACAAATAGTGCTTTCTTTTGTTGGTACTTGATCACCTCAGCGGTTTTTATTTTTTGAGATATCAACGAAAAAAGACCAAAAATTTTGAAAAAAAAAGATATTTTCTACTTTGTTATTAAAAAAATACAATAAACTCAATTTTAGTAATACATTTAGGTAAAAATGCACAGCCACATGTCTCGGGTAAAAAAAATTCAATAAGCGTATATCTATCGGTTTGTGCAAAAGTTATAGCGTCTACAAACTAGGGTACATTTTCTGGAATTTACTCAGCTTTTAGTTTATGACTTCCTATCTCATTTATTGAGGTGCTATGATGGAAGGGCAGTACAAAACCCCCAAAATGAACCCCTTTTGGAAAGGATACACCCCGAGGAATTTGGTGAGAGGCATGTTGAGCCAATTGAATATTTTATGTTTTTTGTCACAAGTGATTGAAAAATGACAAAAAAAAATGTACACAAAGTTGTCAATGAAATTACATATTGCTCACACATGCCATGGGTATATGTGAAATTAAATACCAAAATACATTCTGCTGCTTCTCCCGAGTACGGGGATACCACATGTGTGAGACTTTTTTGGAGCCTAACCGCGTACAGGACCTCAAAAACCAATAACTGCCTTCAGGATTTCTAAGGCCATAAACTTTTGATTTCACTCCTCACTACCTATCACATTTTCGGAGGCTATGAAATGCCAAGATAGCACAAAACCCCCCAAATGACCCCATTTTGGGAAGTAGATACCCCAAGCTATTTGCTGAGGGGCATATTAAGTCCATGAAATATTTTACATTTTTTCTACAAGTTTCGGGAAAATTACAATTTTTTTTTTCACAAAGTTGTCACTAAATGATATATTGCTCAAATATACCATGGGTATATGTGAAATGACATCCCAAAATACATTCTGCTGCTTCTCCTGAGTACGGGGATACCACATGTGTGAGACTTTTTGGCAGTATAATTACGTACAGGACCCCAAAAACCAAGCACCACCTTCAGGCTTTCTAAGGATGTAAATTTTTGATTTCACTCCTCACTACCTATCACAGTTTCGGAGGCCATGATATGCCCAGATAGCACAACCCCCCTCCCAAATGACCCCATTTTGGAAAGTAGGCACTCCAATCTATTTGCTGAGAGGCATATTGAGTATTTGTCAGCTATGGTCAGCTGGCGCAACCACCGGCTGCATTCTTGGGTTCCCCGGAGGGACAGGAGAGCCCGAAAAATCATGGAAAATGGCGGGAGGGCTGAAAATTAGCTACTAGGATTGCTTGTACATGAAAGCTGACCACTGGCTGAAAAGAACGATACCAAGATAATACCTAAACCTGCAGGCATCATTCCGGTATAACCATGCAAAGTCCAGCAACATACCAGTAAGTCGCTGGTCCTTGTTGGGCATATATTCTAATGTTCTTTTTTTTTCATGCAGCCTGTGAATAAAAAAAGAGAATAAATCAATCAGTGGTATGCCCACCATTAGAATACTGCTCTGCATTCACCCACTTTTAATGATGGGCATAGCACCGTTCAAAAAATATGTGCTGAAGCATAGGGGCAATCCGCCCCTATGTCCACCCTTGCCCCTATGCTTTGGCATATACAGTATGATTTTATTAAGCTGTGGTGGTGAAATCACCTCCTACAGAACTGTAGTCACTGATTTATATATCGTGGGAGCAAACGCTGTTGCTGTCAAGATAAATAAATCAATGCTGCAGCTTAATTTTGTACCTGCAAAGCAAATAATAGTTAACAATACAACACAGTAAACAGTAAAGTATAACCTGCAAACCATACCTGAAAAGCAAGCACGATAAAACACAAAAACACAAAACAAAAAATAAACTGCACCACCTTATAAGTCAACTGTATAATTTATTACAAAACGAAGATTATTCACATGACATGGTCCACACCATCCATCCGAAATCCTGAGTCAAGCATTGGGACCTAGCCCCCTCACACCATCAAAGGGAAACCCCAACCATTACCCACCTATCCACCTCTACCCTCCTCCCCCTCCTGACAGGAGGCGTGAAGGGGAATTGTCCCAGGGAGCTGGGAACCCCTCGTGGCCCCCCTTAGATGTTATCCAATCCCTGTCCCACCACAATATTGTCCCCCTACTGCCCTGGTATGGTTTGGATATAGCAGCTGAAGACCACTGAGACTGGGAGTTGTAAGCGAAAGACCAGCTGTATGTCCTAATTACTGCCAGTTAATGAGCTAGAAGACTAGTTGTTTTGGACATGAGTCTCAATGTCACAGGATGCTTGTAAATATAGATGAACCTGTGGGGGGGCGAGATAATCAGCCCCTCACTACCCATCCAGTCCTATAACGATGATATATGTAACTCACGGTTGCGACTGTTGGATCTGGGAGCCTTCCTTATCTTCCAGTGCAAATATGCTGTGGGTACATACAGGGACACATACATACTCTGCTGATCCAATCTGGCAGTCTTGACCTGATTGCCCCTTGCAGATTATCCTATGATCCTTGAAACTGCTGCAGGGAGACCACCCCAGGGAACCCGGCGGTCTCTACCTGTGTCCCTCGATCATATAATGGAAGTTATGGTTACCACTCCATATATGCACATTCTGTAATGTCCAATCCCAAGAAAGATAATTTATAAGGTAAACGTGAACCTGGGGGGATCTCCCCTCTCTTGTGGTTCTGTTCCCTGCTGGATAAATCTTGTAGCTCACATTGGCTTGTGTAGCCAAACCTCCCATCTGGACGCTGCGGTCCTGTCAGCATATACAGGGAGACCGTCTCCGATCAAGTCTGACAGTCTCAACCTGTATCAGGTGTGTAAGTCCGCTGATAGTTGGAAGGCTGATGCAATTGCAATGTCCACATACACAGGGAGACCACTGACGGTCCGTTCCAGGAGTCTCAACCCGTGTCAAGCTTTTGTTTAGTCCACTGGTGATTGTAAGGCTGTCACAGGGAGACCCCTATTATGCCTTCACGGGGTCTCTACCTATATCCTACGAGCACTCACTGAATGTGTATCCAGGATTCCTTGATGTGGAAAGAGATCTAAAACAGACCTGTGGGAAAAGCTGGACATTGCTCTGCAGTGTGTCTATTCCGGCTCTCACTCCCAAACAGGGCTGCTATTGCTTGCACCTGTGTGAGGTAATCCTCCCAACCTAGGCTGAAGTTTCAATTGCACTGTAGTCAGCCTGTTCGCATCTGCAAGTCAGTGGGGAGATCAATTCCGTTTCTCTGGGCTATTCAGTTGCAGTGAATCCATCCTCCATTCTGGTAATCAACCTTTTTTAGCAAAAAATAAAAAAACCCAGCAGTGATTAAATACCACCAAAAGAAACCTCTATTTGTTGGAAAAAATGATAAAAATGTAATTCGGGTACAGTGTTGCATGACCGCGCAATTGTTATTCAAAGTGCAACAGCGCTGAAATCTGAAAATTGGTCTGGGCAGGAGGGGGTTTAAGTGCCCAGTAAGCAAGTGGTTAATTATTAAGCGCACAAAACAGTACAGTATTCACCAGTTCGAATAATGAGGAATTCAAATAAAGTGGGGAAGAGGAGAGATGAAGGGAGAAACGGTGGGGGGGGGGGGTGGTTGCAAGTAGGGGGAGGAGAGGAAAGAGAAGCTCAATAAGACAATGATTGAGCACTATTTCCAGATGAGGCTTTAGTCAGACATAGGTAGGGTCACATCATATTTACAGAGGCTGCAGGGGTCGGGCTATCTTAAAAAAAGGAAGGAGAACAAAAAGTAGTGGGGCATGATGGAGTAAGAATACAATGATTCTTATGAATACAAAGAATACAAGACCCATCAAGGTCTTGAAAAGTCATATTCCTTGTACCAATCAGCAGGTCCAAGCATTATGGGTTTCATCCTGTCTGCTGACACCATTGTCTCTATGGTCATGATGTTGTTTAAATTTGCTCACTCCATGATAGGAGTGGTGTAGATGGTTTCCAATGATACAAAATAGTGACCTGAGCTGCTAATAGCCAGTGTCTGAAGATGATCTTCTTGATCTTCATGACTCAAGTATCATCGACAGGACAACCACCTGAGGGGAGGCTCTAGATACACATAGTTCTCCAAAAGGTTAAGATTAGGCAGCATTCCACCAGATGTGTAAATAGGTGCCTGGCTCATCTCAGCATCTCCAGCACTGATTAAAGGTCATAGGTTAGACACGACTTAGCTCGACTGAAGTCTGGTGTCAAAGGGAGACAATCTTGTAGCTCTTTACATGGAAATAGGAATACATGGATAGCCTGCGATTGAGAATAGATTGTTTCTTCCAGTCATCATCGGAGAGGCCTGATCTAGGTAGCTCTCCATTTGGAGAGAAAAGGAAGTCTACCACAAGTGCCTTCTTTCAGCACTTAATAGTCCTGTGAGATCATGTGGGAGAGCGATGAAATTAATGCAAAAAGGAATTTGAGTGGGGGGGGGCTAAGAGATAATGGCATATGTCTCTTAAGTTTGTGTATGAGGCGACAGAGTTGTGTGGTGATACACCAGTTCAAGGGTTGTAATTTTACTGTCATAGCAGGTGGTCTTGCCTGAATCATGGAAAGTGTGCATAATACATGGTGAAATTGAGGCCATAAAATCTTGGAATAATTTAATACTTCCAGAGTCATTAGTCTTGGACTAAAATTAGGAATGTCAAATAAGGGAGTGAAGGGCCAGGTCGATTGAATAGCTTCTTGAGTAAACCAACCTCAACAAAGGCTACTAAAATTAAAGAGATGGGAGTGACACACTAGTTTTTATAGTCCATATAAGATTTTATTTTGCAACAAAGGCAAATACATTTCAGAGGCTCAATATACCCTTTTAATTAAGGATAAAATCAAGACAATAAGGCAATAAAAAGGAAAGAATATACAATTTCCTAAATATGTTATATATAAAACTATCTGTATATATAAGTTTACTTTCTCCAGTGTAGTCTTATTGAAACTAAAAGACTCAATTGGAAGTATAAATACAGTTCATAATCAATCCAGTCTGTTTAGGACATAGTAGTCTTCTTTCACAAGTCTTGATAGAACCAGCTCTCAAATTGCTGGTAAGATTATAGGATAGGGAATATGTACAACCAAAGAGAATAATTTAAATGATTGCGACTGGAAAAGATTTTCTGTGTATTCAGTGTCAGATGCAGTGTCTATCCAATATATCATGAAGCAATATTCTGAAAAACTCTTAACAAAAACAGTGTTTTCAGTTTAAATCTTGGGCGAGGTATGAGATATGAAATAAACACAAAAAAAATAAAAGGGCTAGTTTGGGAACAGTTAGAGGATGTCCAGGTCATATACAGTACTTATATGTATACAGTATTCTTATATGTATATATGTGTATATATAGTTAGGTAATGGATAGTAACTGTGCCTTGTTTAGTAATAACAATAGGATAACAAATATCATCCTGGACTGTAAGTTGAAACCCGAGTAAACATATCTGTAGAGTGAAGAAACACAAAAGTAGCTATACAGTATATTATAAGTATATGTGTGAGTTTATTTCTTTTATTTTATTGTCTTAATTTAAGCCCTGATGAAGGGGAAGCCCCTGAAATACATTGGTTTAATGGTTAATCTCTTTCAAAAGTCCAGCAGGACCCTGCAGTTGTTGGAGAGCAGCCTTCAGGACCACACACCACATATAATTTTACAACAAATCCCAAGGTTCAGTGCTTCTATATCACAAAAAGAATATCAACAGAGGGGGAAGGGTCAGGTAACAGGGAGAATCTGTCAGGGCTGGGCTCAGCCCTCCCTTTTTAGAGCTCAAGATGCTCAGCTGTCAATTAATTGCCAGTACTCATTACACAGTAACTCACCCGATGATCATATCCTGTTCGTCAGTCAGCCTTGCTGGCTATTTAAACTACCTGGATCAGATCTCATGTGCCTTCACCTTGGTAAACATATCCGGATACTCTCTGCTGTATTTTTCTTTTAAAGAACTTTGCCTGGCTGACTTCCCTTCTGATTCCTGATTCAGTTTGTTGCTTCTGACTATGCTGATCTCTGGATTCCTGTTTTACTGGCTTGCTCCGACTACCCGCTCTGGTTACCGAACCCTAGCTATGTTTCAACCACGTTTATTCTGTTTGTACTATTTTACCATTTTATTAACAAGTGTGATCTTTACTGCACTTCTGTCTCAGTCTGATTCATGTTTTCTGACAGAATCATGATGAGGACATTGGGAGGAGCTCAACCAGGGAAGAAATCCAGAGGGCAAAGATCTTCTTCCAATTGGATTGCTCGCTTAACCACTTCAGCCCTAGAAGGATTTCACACTTTAGGACCAGAGCACTTTTTGCGATTAGGCACTGCGTCGTTTTAACTGACAATTGCGCAGTCGTGCGACGTTGTACCCAAACGAAATTTGCGTCCTTTTTTTCCCACAAATAGAGCTTTCTTTTGGTGGTATTTGATCATTGCTGCATCATTTCTGATCGCCGCTATAAACAAAAGAATAGCGACAATTTTGCAAAAAAACCCAAATTTCTTACTTTTTGCTAAAATACAAATCCAAAAAAAAATATACAAAAAAACATTTTTTTTCATCGGTTTTGGCCGATTTATATTCTTCCTCATATTTGTGATAAAAAAAATCGCAATTGGCGTTTATTGATTGGTTTGTGCAAAAGTGGCCACGTTTACGGATTATGAGAATTAATTTCTGGGGTTATTTGTTTTTATTTTTTACTAGTAATGTCAGCAATTTGCGATTTTTAGCGGTACTGCGATATTGCAGGGGACATGTCGGACCATTTTGACACTTTTTTGGGACCATTGGCATTTATACAGCGATCAGTGCTATAAAAATGCACTGATTACTGTGTAAATGCCATTGGCAGTGAAGG
The DNA here is from genome assembly GCA_018402905.1 of Glandirana rugosa. Taxonomy (NCBI): domain Eukaryota; kingdom Metazoa; phylum Chordata; class Amphibia; order Anura; family Ranidae; genus Glandirana; species Glandirana rugosa. Next base: position 379,776 of record BLSH010143069.1, on the reverse strand, counting down.
GGTTAACCTGCAGGGGGCGCTCTAAGGGTTAACTGTGTTCCCTGGGCGTGTTCTAACTGTGTGTGGGCTGCCCTAGCAGGGGAAGGGAAGTGATCACAGCTTCCATGTAGAGGAAAGCTGTGATCACAGCCCTTCCCCCTCTCACAGAACGGAGGTCTGTGTTTACTTACACGGACCTCCGTTCTTTCAGTGCGGGGGGGCATTGCGGGTAGCCAGCAGCGATCGAGTCCACCGCACCCGCTCCCTGGCCCCCCCGAACACAGTGAGCGCGCGGGCGCGCTCACAATGCACAATCTCGCAGCCGCTGTTGTATGACGGCGGTTTGCGATATCGAGCCACTTCGTCGCCGTCAACCTGCGGTTGGCGGTCGGCAAGTGGTTAACCAAGAAGCAGTGAAATCAGTCGGGAGTCTGTTGAGGAGAGTTGCTTTGTGTTAGAGCTCAAAGTCTGGTAGTTCAGTTCCATTTCTTGCTTGGGCTTTGTAATTATCACGCATATCAGTCTAGGTTTTTTGTTACCAAAAAAAAAACTCGATAGTGCAGGAGGGGAAGTGGCCAAAACAGTGTAGGAGGGATTATGTGTATGGCATTAAAGCTATAAAAAAGACGTACATTTTTAGTTTTACACTTAGAGGATTTTGGAAATTTCAGCATGTAAGGAAGTATCGAAAGTTCAGATTAGAGAGGATGTGGGTTTCAAGATAAGTAATTAAGTATGTTTTCCATTTTAAAAAGTATATATTTTGCAGATGGTGGCAGATCAAGAGTAGAGACAGATTCTGGCTGGCCTCCAATCTATATATTGTTTCTTCTACTGTGGTTCTCAAGATCATCAATATATGGTATAAAGGTTCCTGTACCTGATTTGTGTGTTAATTTAGTGCATCTCTTGAAAAGTTAGTATTAGAAATTCTATCTTTGTAACTCTGGAATCTAATTTGGCTGATGTTGGTCTTAAAGTGCTGAACATCCTGCTTTGTATGATGCCTTTAATCTGAAGACATAGTGTTTGCGATCTTTTCTGGCTGGGAGAGATCTAATATAGGTTTTTAAGACCCAGTCGTCCTCCAGTTTAAAGTACTACATTGAGATTGAGCATATTCACAAGGACTTGCCGTGGGGCTCTGTGTTCCAAAAGAAGGTAAGGCTCCAGTGAATTAAACAGAGCAAGGGATTAGCCCATATGGGATTGAGCAGCTGAGCCAGTTTCTGAGAGGGGTAGACACCATCTAAAAAGGAAAGGCTTACCTCCATCCAAGGTGAGGGAGCATTGTTCATCGGTGGAGTGTATGAAGTAGCCATGCTAAAGAATCAACTCACAGGGTGTGTCTGCCCACACACCAGAATACCTAGGGATGACGCCTAAAAATATTTATGTTATAAGAGGCCATTGTTTGTGTATTTAAAAGCCATGCTAAAGATACAAATGTCCAAAAATATGGAGATAGTGACCCTACTAGCAGGGAGAATCATGGGGAAATGTCTCAAGCTACTTCCACTAAGAAGTCAGCAGGCTCGGTGATCTGTTACAGTTGTGGAGGCATAGGCCACTATGAGCGTATTTGCCCTGCCAAAGAAGTAGAGTTAGCAAAACTCTGAGAGAAACTGGTTTCTGGGTGAAGGGGCCAGTTGGATGTCTAACTACTTCAGTCAGCTTCTACTCAAGATGTGATACCAGGGGAAGTAGAGCCTTACCCAACACCTCAAAGAGACATTTAAAGACACCTCCATTGGTTTCAGGTTCCACTGTTCAAGAAAGGCATGTATACCGATTTCCAAAATGTTGTCTGAAGTACCACTTTGTAGGAGAGAACACTAGAAAGTCTAGTCAACTAGACTTGATGCCTCTACTAAATTCCCTGTAAAACTGATAGGCTCCTTGCTTGTGGTGTCTGTTCAAGTAGACAGAGTTTACAAGAGATCTCTCCTAGATTCAGCATCCCAAGTGACTCTGCTCTATCAAGACACTGGCTGTAGGAAACTACTGTGGCACAGAGACATAGGGAAGAGCCACAAGGAGAAAGTTGTGAATCACCAGGGAGGTGCAGGCTTGAGAAGAAGGTCCAGAGTCTTGTGGGCTTCTTTTTGCCTGACCTCACCCTTTGCTGGCATTGCAGTAGCCTTCATCCAGTCACAAGTACTGTGACCTATATTCAATCTGCACTGCAATCTCAACTGTAGATGACTACATGGACAAACAGGCTACAAAAAGAATGACATGGTAGATGGACTGTGCTATACTGAATGGGGACAGAGACTATAAGCTCAGCTGTGCCAGGAGCCAGAGAGAGACAGAGGGAGAGAGCAAATTGTGTTACTACCCCATACATGTATATCAGCCTTTGTCATCCAGGGTTTCTCCACAGGTTGCTGGGGGTTCTTGAGCAATGATAAGCAAGCGTTGCCTCTTAAGTAATAAGCCTTTGGCAACAATGATATTTTTATCTATCTATATAGGGAAGTCATCAGTCTACTGATGTAAGAAGTAGTGTTGAGCGAACCCGGACTGTAACGTTCGGGTCCGTACCGAACTTTAGGGTGTCCGTGGCACGGACCCGGACCCGGACATTTCAAAAATCGTTCGGGTCTTTACAGGCCCAGGCCCAGGCACGGTGCCTGTGGGATTTCAAGCCATGCCTGGGCTTGCAATGTCAGGCCCAAGCGAGTTGTGATGAAGAATGTAGTCATCTGACTACTGAAGGGATATATCTATCTATTTTTATAGTAACAACGGTTTCCGAATAATGAATTCTCCGTTGCGAACGAATAGTAACGAGTTCTTGGGGGTCGTTGGACACCTCTTTGGGACCTACTGTTTCCGACTATATGTACATACCCCATCATTGTGTTAAACGAGAGAGGGAGACAGAGAGAGACCGAGGACCGTGTCGACTCGAATATCAGAGACAGG
>BLSH010143069.1:307884-325066 GCA_018402905.1 Glandirana rugosa | reverse complement strand
CGGACATGTCGGAACATTTTGACACTTTTTTGGGACCAATGACATTTATTCAGCTATCAGAAATTTAAATGTCCACTGATTACTGTATAAATGTCATTGGCAGTGAAGGGGTTAACCTGGGGGGGAGAGCTAGGGGTTAACTGTGTTCCCTGGGTGTGTTCTTACTGTGGGGGGGTTGGGCTAACATGGGCATGAGAGATCTAACTGATCCCAGTGACAGGGATCAGTAGATCTCTCATGCCCCACTGACAGGGCGGGGAACCGCCGTGTTTACATCGGCGGTTCCCCGTTCTGTCTCTGTAGCCGCTCATCGCGGCTCGCCGGCGGACATCGGGTCCGCCCGAGCCGCGGGCACACTCCTCAGGAGTGCGGCGGGAGCGCGCGCGCCCCCTGGTGGCCAAATACGAATCGCCGCTTATTTACGGTGATTTGCGCAGGGCTCCCCCACTGCCGCCGTGAAAAGACGGCGCACGGTGGGGAACCAGTTAATGAACTGACAGTAATTGCAGGAATTTATGCCACATTTAAAGGTGCCTTTAAAATGCAGCCAATGTTGGTCAGACTTCTGACTAGAAAAAAGGCTAGGAGACAATTTCTTGGCCAATGTAGAAGCTCTCCTGGATACTACCTGAACACCGCCAGAAAGAATGTCTCCATACACCGGATCATTGAATAAAACTGGAAGATATTTCTTAACTATGTCTCTAATCTGGTAAAACTCCAGACTAAAAGGGGTAGAGAAGATAGGTAAGACAGGGGTTTTGGAATTACAGTTTTTTGATCGTGTTACACCCCTCCTTCCATTTCTACGGTCCTGATCCTCCAAAAGAAGTCTATCTCTAGAGGTACTTTCTGCTATTGAGCGAGCCTGCCCAACAACAGATTCGGAATACCCCCTTTCTGTGAATCTCTGGGCCATCTCATTAGAGGCTGAACCAAAGTCAGCCATGTTGCTGCAAATCCTTCTAGCCCTGAGGAACTGGCCCAGAGGCACCCCCTTAATGACATGTTTGGGGTGGTGAGAGTCAGCTCTCAACAGGGTATTACCCGCAGTGGGTTTCCTGTAAAGGTTACTAACCACCCTGCCTCCATGGTGAGACAAAACAACGTCGAGAAACTCAATAGACTCTGGACTGAGTTATCCAGTGAAAGTCAAATTCAAGTCATTGTCATTCAAGTAGTCTAACCAATCCCTCAAATCACAGCTGTTGTTCGCTATGAACAACAGGTCATCTATTAAGTTTAGAATTTTTGCTCACTCATAATTTCTTTATGTTTGACGGGAGCTATTACCTTCAGAGATGCGGGGCCTCTATGGGGGCCAGATTTTCCCCCTCCCTGGCCAACCTGTACATGGGTTTATGGGAGAGGTCCCGCATCTTTGGATGTGATAGCCCCAGTAGAAAGGACACTGTTCTTTATTTTCGATACATAGATGACCTGTTGTTCATAGCGAACAACAGCTGTGATTTGAGGGATTGGTTAGACTACTTGAATGACAATGACTTGAATTTGACTTTCACTGGAAAACTCAGTCCAGAGTCTATTGAGTTTCTCGACGTTGTTTTGTCTCACCATGGAGTCAGGGTGGCTAGTAACATTTACAGGAAACCCACTGCGGGTAATACCCTGTTGAGAGCTGACTCTCACCACCCCAAACATGTCATTAAGGGGGTGTCTGTGGGCCAGTTCCTCAGGGCTAGAAGGATTTGCAGCAACATGGCTGACTTTGGTTCAGCCTCTAATGAGATGGCCCAGAGATTCACAGAAAGGGGGTATTCCGAATCTGTTGTGGGGCGGGCTCGCTCCATAGCAGAAAGTACCTCTAGAGATAGACTTCTTTTGGAGGATCAGGACCGTAGAAATGGAAGGAGGGGTGTAACACGATCAAAAAACTGTAATTCCAAAACCCCTGTCTTACCTATCTTCTCTACCCCTTTTAGTCTGGAGTTTTACCAGATTAGAGACATAGTTAAGAAATATCTTCCAGTTTTATTTAATGATCCGGTGTATGGAGACATACTTTCTGGCGGTGTTCAGGTAGTATCCAGGAGAGCTTCTACATTGGCCAAGAAATTGTCTCCTAGCCTTTTTTCTAGTCAGAAGTCTGACCAACATTGGCTGCATTTTAAAGGCACCTTTAAATGTGGCATAAATTCCTGCAATTACTGTCAGTTCATTAAAAGAGGTAACCAGGTGGTCTCGTCAGCTTCGGGGGGGTCGTTCAGCATTCAATCGTACATAAATTGTAATACAAAGTTCATAATATATTTGATTACATGCACTTTGTGCAAATTACAGTATGTTGGACGGACCACCCGCAGACTGAGAGACCGCCTTTATGATCACCTCAGGGACATTGAGAAAAATCATGTCACGAATATAGCTCGCCATTGGAATCTATTCCATGATAAGAATACCTCCAGCTTAGTCATCCAGGGTGTTGAAAGGGTGATTACATCCAAGAGAGGAGGTGACAGGTTTAGGGCTCTTTGCCGTTGAGAAGTATTCTGGATTTATCATTTGGGCACTAGAATACCGGCTGGTATGAACTTTGAATGGGATGTGTCTTATTTTTATGATTAACATATACCACTCTTAGATCATATATATAATATTATATTTCGTATACCATTCTTAGACATGTATACAATATCATACCCCGTTTGCCAAACAATCCATTATATCCATACACGCCCCCTAGTGTTCTGACCACATAATGACTGTGTCCATGTATAAATCCTAATAGAATAACTCGATGGATGATTTCTTTATTTAGACCCGCATGAGGGAAAATAATTGTTTGTGTGGTTTTTTGGTTGTTGCCATTGTAATAATTATAATTATGATTATTCTCAATACTACATTTTATCCCTTGGCATCCATATCCACATACAACATTGTTTTCTTTATATATATATTTTTTTTTTTTTTTGGATAAAAATAACATTTTTTGCTCCTTTGTAGTTTTTGTTTTGTTCACTTTCCCCTAGGACATAACATCCCTTCTAGACTTGTTTCTAGACATATCTCCTACTGTGAAATTCGATGCAGATGGTATTCCCTTGGGTCTAACACCGTGCAGCATTCATCCATACATTCTGTTTGTTTTTTGTACTAGTGTACATTTTGTTGATATGTTTAAATGGTTGTCTTCTCCACACGTATCTTGATTATGAGTGTAGGTGAGGACATTATGATGCCTTGTGTTTGGAGTTTTTGCTGCATGATGTTCTTTAAACTATATGGGGGATGCCTGTGTGGTTGTTTTGTCTTCCCTTTTATACAGTATTAACCATGCTCATGTGGCTTAATTAACTCATGGGGTTTTCCTTCTATGTTTCCACATGATGCCTTGTTTTGCCCTTTTACCATCAGTATAAACAGCACAATATATTTGTTATCACTGTGTCAAAATTGGGTTGTACTTGCATTTTAATTGTGTTTAATTAGTTTATATACACCAATTTTTACTATGTATGTTACACATCTGTGTTTTTTTGTATGTGATGACACAATTGATTCTATGCTAATTTCATTCGCTGCCTAAAGTGAGTTGTTGATCTTTCAATTTGGAGGTAATTACACTCACCTGGTTTTTCCTTTTCCCCCTCCTCCTCTCTTTGTTTGAGAGGATCTTGAATTCATATTTAAGCAGCGATATGATCATACCATCTCTAGCTATGATTAAGCGTCAGATATAGACATGAAACGCGTCAGCTTTTGTACCTGGGGTTTGTCCCCCAATATGCTCTGCTTGTATTTCATTTGATTTTACCAATAAACGACAATTTTTGGAGTGCGGCTGTCTGAAGAACTTTTCTCAGTATCTCCTGTATCATGGCGGAGCCTGCACCCTATGGAAGCGGTCACATCTGTGGAGTGAAGCCGTGGCTTTGAGCGGGTATTGTCTTCCCTACAGGGATCAGTATATTACTGTCATGTCCCCTGACAGAAACTGCAGTGTTTACATTGGCCATTCCCCGTTTTGCCTCTGTATTAGGGTTGAGTCTGCTTGACCCGCGGCCACACTCACGCAGTGTGCGGATGCGCAAATAGCTGTCTATATACAGTGATTTGCCCAGGGCTGCCACAGTGCAGCAGTATATGTACGCAACGCGGTTGGGAAGTGGTTAAGACTTAAGTCTAAACAGCTGCACTACAGTTAAATGCCTGTTACATACCTCTGAAAAGTGATTAACCACTTGCCGACCGCCAAACGGCATCTGACGGCGGCAAACTGGTTCGTTCCCGCAAAACGCCGTCATACGATGGCGGCTGCGGGAACGAGGTTAGTGAGCGCGCGCGCACCGCCGGAGGCGCGCCCGCGCGCTCACTGTGTTCAAGGAGGGCCAGGGAGCGGGTGCGGCGGCTTCGATTGCCCGCGATGGCCCCCTCGGAGCGAAGGAGCGGAGGTCCGTGTATGTAAACACAGACCTCCGCTCTGTGTGAGGGGGAAGGGCTGTGATCACAGCCTTCCTGTACGTGAAGGCTGTGACCACTTCCCTTCCCCAGATAGTGCAGTCCCCCTACAGTTAGAACACGCCCAGGGAACATAGTTAACCCTTAGAGCGCCCCCTGCAGGTTAACCCCTTCACTGCCAATGGCATTTACACAGTAATCAGTGCATTTTTATAGCACTGATCGCTGTATAAATGCCAATGGTCCCAAAAAAGTGTCAAAATGGTCCGACATGTCCGCTGAAATATCGCAGTACCGCTAAAAATCGCAGATCGCCGCCATTACTAATAAAAAATAAAAACCCCAAAAATGAATTCTCATCATCCGTAAACGCGACCACTTTTGCGCAAACCAATCAATAAAAGCCGATTGCGATTTTTTTTTAATCGCAAATATGAGGAAGAATATAAATCGGCCAAAAACGGTGAAAAAAATGTTTTTTTATATTTTTTTTTGGATTTGTATTTTAGCAAAAAGTAAGAAATGTGGGTTTTTTTGCAAAATTGTCGCTCTTCTTTTGTTTATAGCGGCGATCAGAAATGACGCAGCGGTGATCAAATACCACCAAAAGAAAGCTCTATTTGTGGGAAAAAAAGGACGCAAATTTTGTTTGGGTACAACGTCGCACGACCGCGCAATTGTCAGTTAAAGCGACGCAGCGCCGAATCGCAAAAAGGGCTCCGGTCCTAAAGCTGGAAATCCTTCTGGGGCTGAAGTGGTTAAAATAGCTTTTCAGAAGCATTTAACAAGTGTTTGACTGCATTAATTCTGTAATTGCTGCACCAATATGGTGACTGGAGAAGGTGTTCTCTGTGCCAATGAGTGTCTGGTGACTGCAGGTACAACTAGAAGTAACAACCTCTGTGTCAGGAGTATGGCTTGGGGAAAAAAGTGCCCCCTGTGTCTGAGTGGAGCAACAGCACCCTATGTATAAAAAAAGTAATGTTCCACTGCGGGCTTTACCTTCCTCTCCAGCAACCTGACATCAGGAGCAGGCTCCCGGGGGGATGGGGGAAAAGCCACTCATTTAAAGTGATTGTACAGCTACTTTGTTTTTTTTTTAGTTCAATCTCGTTTTATTGATCAAGAGGAACAGAAATCTAATACAGACAAAGTTATTATATTAAAGCAATATTAGTTATCTGATAGAACATTGACATTTAGAGTGTGTCCATTGCATATTCATAAGGTAACATCTTGATAATTTGGTTGATCCAACAGTTCTGCCGTTTGCATTGTTATATGTTTTAACTAGTCATATTCTAGAAAATGGTAGAAATATGTCCTAACAATCTGTGTACTCATGATGAGGACAGTTAGCTATTCTTATTACCAAAATGCATATGTTGTAGGGGTCTGTCTACTTTCTACATATATAGGATACCTATATATGGGTAGGGTGGAACAAATATGGTAAAAGATGAACTGAATAACAGAATGAAGAAGATAAAGAAGAGAGGAGAAGAATGCAGGGGAGGTGCTCCATCATGGCTCAGTTGTATTGGGAGCACATGTAGACTTTGTCCATGGGATAAAATCCACAGTGTCGAAACAAGGACCAGGAGACCTATGTTGCAGTGAACGATTCTACTTCATCACATTCCTGAGCCACCATGTGTTCCAGGTCTTGGATAGATCAACCTTAACAGCCCAGTCACCAAGGGAGGGTGCCCCTGTTGATTTCCATAAGCGGGGTATCACTGTTCGTGCTGCCGCGAGGAAGTGTCGTAACACATCTTTTTTCACTAACTTTAGTGGGCCCAGGATAATAGAGAGAAGAGCTATCTCCGGTGAGGGTTGGATGGTAGTCGCCATCAGCCTACAATATAGACTGAAAATCTTTTGCCAGAATTGTCGTATAGGTGGGCAATCCCACCATATGTGGAGCATGGTGCCCCTTTCAGATGAACACCTCCAACAGACGTCTGACCTGGATGGGTCACAGTATTTAACGGTGGCCAGGCATCTATACCATCTGGTTATTAGCTTGAACCCTTTCTCCTGAGTGATGGTTGCAGGTGAGAGCTTATGTGTCAAGATGAAACATTTTAGCCAATCGGTGCGTGGTATACAGTGTTGCAGTTCTCGCTCCCAGGTCTGTGTGTAGGGGGGGAGGTCAGGTGAGGATGCGTTAAGTAATATGGCATATATTTGAGAAACAACATGAGTCGGGGGATCGTTTTGAACTAGTAAGTCTTCAAAGCTCGATGTGTCAGAGAGGATTGTTGTCAGGGAAGAAAAACTGCGTATATAGGATGAGCCTGTCGTCTCTGAATTCAATGTATCGTGGGGCTTGGGAATCGTAGGGGGTGAAGAGTTAGTCATCAAAGAAGGGTCTGCCCATAGAATTTGAGCAAGTCTCCTACAGTCTTTCTTTTGCCAGGGTCCAAATTCTGCTCTCTTCTCTGCTGGTGGGAAGGTAGGGGTTCCAAAAAATGGTGTTATAGGGCCTATGCTCTTAGATATAGTGTGGGCTGAAGTCAGCCTGTCCCACAAGCGAATCGTCTGACAGGTGAGATCCGCCAGAGGGGGTGCACCTTTACGAAAACTCGGGGGAGTCCAAGGTAGGGCACGTAGCTCAATGGGTTTAAATGGCCCTCTAACTGTACCCACAGTTTGGAAGCAGAGTAATGAAACCAATTCACTATCCTTGTGAGCACAGCCGCTCTATAGTATAGAGAAGCATCTGGCATCCCTGCCCCTCCCCCATTTTTTGGTCGGGATAGGGTGGTGTACTTTATCCTGGGGTGGGCTGCCCCCCAGATAAAGGAGGAGAACATTTGGCGGAGCTTCCTAAAATACGATGCTGGCACGTAAACAGGAAAAGTTTGAAATAGATATAAAAAACGAGGTAAGACCTCCATTTTCAGTGTGTTTATCCTTCCCAGCCAAGAAAGCCTCTTAGCTGCATAGGATGCTAGATAAGATTGAGTTTTAAGAAGGAGTGGGGTGAAATTCTTTGAGAAAAGCTTGGTTGTATCTGTATGCCTAAGTATTGTATGGATGTAGAGGCCGTCTTAAAAGGAAAGGACGAGACAGACTGCACATGAGTCTTGCGGAGTGTAACATTAAGAATTTCGGATTTGTTGTAATTTACTTTAAAATTATTCATACTCCCAAATTAATTAAAGTCCTGCAAGATGAAGGGTAAAGAGTCCCGAGGCTGTGTCACGAACATCAATAAATCGTCCGCAAAGAGAGCTAATTTAGTCTGTATAGGGCCTGATTGTATGCCTCTAACGTTAGGGTTTTTTCGGAGAGCTACTGCAAGATGTTCCATAGTTAGGAGTCATAAAGGAGGGGGGACAGAGGGCATCCTTGTCTTGTCCCATTCCGAATTTGGAAAGCAGGGGATAATGTACCATTAATCCTGACCCTGGCAGAGGGGGATGTGTAGAGTGAGAATATTCTATTTACCATTTGAGCACCCATTCCTATCTGTTGGAGAGACAATTTTAGAAACCGCCAGTCCACCCGGTCAAATGCTTTTTCAGCATCAACCGACAACAGGCAGAGGGGAATATTGTGCGAGCGAGCATAATCAGTTAGGAGGAGGGTTTTTAGAGTGTTGTCTCTGGCCTCCTTCCACTCACAAAACCCACCTGATCTAAATGTATCAAGTCAGGCATTAGGGGCTTCAATCTACTCGCCAGGATCTTGGCGAATATTTTCAAGTCCACTCCATTGAGGGAGATAGGCCCATAATTTGTGCACAAGGTGGGATCTTTGTCGGGTTTTGGTATGAGGGAGATATGCCCTTCTAGCATTTGTGGGGGAAAGACGGCACTTTCAGATAGAGAGTTAAACACCCTGGTCATGAAAGGGGCAAGTAGAGATCCAAATACTTTGTAAAATTTAGGAGTGAAGCCATCGGGCCCTGGACTTTTACCGGACAGCGTGCTCGCTATAGCTTTAGTGACTTCATCCTCTGTGATGGGCTCTTCTAATTCTTTAATTGTTTCAGTGTCTAGGGTGGGTAATGCAGTCTTTGCAATATAGTCCGCTTGGCTCTTTATGAAGTCGGGTGTGGTATCTAAAGGGGTCATAGCAGGGATGTTATAGAGATTTTGGTAAAAGTCAGTGAATGTTTGCCTGATCAAGGAAGGTGAGAAGACTGAATGGCCCGCCGAGTCATGAACGCGAGGGATGACCGTGGGGGGGGGGATTTTAGGGTGCAGGGAACGGGCCAGTGGTCTACCACATTTGTCCTGAAACTTATATTTGTATAGAGATAGTTTGTCTGCGTATGTACGAGCGGAAGCATTATACAGGTCCCGCAATTGAGACTGGGCCAAGGAGACTTCCGTGAGGGTTTCTACTGTAGGAGATTGTTTGTGGGCCGTTTCCAGGTCCTTACGTTTTTTAACAGCCGCCTCTATTGCCGCCGACCGTTCTTTCTTTTTATGGGTACCAATTTGAATGAAGCTTCCACGTAGGACAGCTTTCAATGCTTCCCACTGCATGTGTAAAGAAGTGGTGTCGTTAGCGTGGTCTGTAAGAAATTGGGAGATAGCGTTCGAGATCCGTGCAGTGCAGTCTGGGTACGTGAGCAGGGAATCATTCAGTCTCCAAGTCCATTCCCTTACTGGTACAGAAGGGACTTTGAACGTCAGGAAGATAGGAGAGTGGTCATACCACACCATGGGTTCTATCTCACATTCAGGGAACCAGTCTAAGCAACTGTGTTCTATCAGAAAATAATCTATCCGACTGTATGATTGGTGAGCGTGGGAGTAGAGGGTATAGTCACGAGAGGTAGGGTATAGCACCCTCCATACGTCAATAAGGTGGAGGCTATGAATAGCCCCTTTCAGAGCGTGTAGCTTAAAGAAGCATAGGGAAGAGCATGGCGTAGATGAGTCAATGAGCGGGTCTAGTGGGGTATTGAAGTTTCCGACTAGGATAAGTTTCCCTTCCATGAAGCTAGCTAAGGTCTGAAGGTATTGTATAGCTGTTGCAACTTGAGTGACATTTGGCAAGTATATATTAGCAATTGTAAATTTTGTCCCCCAAAGGGAGAACTTCACGAAAACATATCTCCCCTGTTGTTGAATAGGAAGCGATTTATGGAAGGCCACAGAAACTCTCCTAGTTTTTTTTGAGGGGTGGGTGTAATGGAACCACCTGTTGAAGTATTTTCTCGAGCATAGAGGCATGGATTCAGCCCGGAAATGGGTCTCTTTTAGCAGGAGCACCTGGACCTGGCGCTTGTGCATCTGATATAGGATCTGTCCCCTTTTGGCGGCCATGTTTAGTCCATTAGCATTGTATGAACATAATTTGTGCACATCGTGTGGGCCATGATGGAGCAAGGAGAAGAAAAGAAAAAACAAAAAAAACAAAAAAATCACAGCAAAAGTAGGGAAATGGAAGAGGAAGGGAGGTGAGAGAGGGGGAAGGGGGAACAAGACTAGGGGGGGGGGGGAAATGGGGTTAAACTAGGTGTAAGACACTTAGAGGGGTGTCTAGTAAAACTAAAGCGTCCACAATGCAAGACACCGCGTGAACAAATCGCTTATCTGGCACTGATTGTGCCAATCCTATTGCTTGGGGGGGGGGGGGGAATCGGGAGAGAGGGATCTGAGCTGCAATCCCAACAGCATAGCAGGCATACATCATATTCCAGTATGTCATCTTTATCACATAGGTTTATGGTGACCCCAGAGCCGCCCGACCTGAGAGAGAGGGCTATACCAGGGCAGAGCCAGGGCCAACAGAAACCCCACATTATCGGCATCTTATTATTACATATAACAGTAAATAACTATACAAATCCCGGTATCTCATAAACACAGAAGAAACTCTGGGGAAGCGCCATCTTCGAACCCAGTCAGGTTAGTAACATATCCACTTCATTGTGTGCCCACTGGGGAAAAACACTAAACAGACGTCAATGGTTAATATGGTAGGGTGACATTCAGTGCAGTGAGCGATTGTATTCTCCTGTCCCTCTTGAACCCCAGCTAGGTCAAGCACACCAAAGGGCAGGGATAGGTACAGGGTAGGATAGATGTCCGTGGGACTTACATGGTAGGAAGACAGCCAGGGCAGCGAGCAACAATATTCTCCTGTCCCCTCCAAACCCCAGCCAAGGCAAGCACACCGACAAAGGGCAGGGATAGGTACACGACAGGATAAGTGCCCATGGGGTTTTGACTAGGAGTCCATTGTCGTATTGTAATTTCATTGTCCATTGTAATCTCCAGGGGTTAAGGCATTAAGTGAAGTTGGGCTGAGTGGAGATCAGTCACTCACCGGGGGGGGGGGGTTCAGACTGCGGTACATCAGTGTCTATGTGTTACACTGGGGTTACGTAGCGTTCAGAGGGAAGCCTGAAGATTAATCCTCAGGGGATGTAGGTCTGCGGGACATACGCGGAGCAGACATTGACCTTGAGCGCACACATCTTCGGCCCTGAGTAAAAGGGCCAGGGTTCGGGAGCCGTTGTCGGTCATCCGGGCGATCCAGCCAGTTTGGGATGTCTACAGGGTCTTGTTCAAGAAACAAAAAGAAGTCAGGCAGCTGATCAGGGTCTGCTAAAGTAAATGTTTGGCCATCCCGGGTAACCTTGACACTGAAGGGGTGGCCCCAGGTGTAAGAGGCCCTGGCTTGACGTATTATATCTAAAAAGGGGCGAACAGTCCATCGCATGAATAGTGTGTTACGAGAGAGATCTGGGTAAAGGTGGATAGAAGACCCGTTGAAGTCCATGGGGCTCTGTCTCCAGGCAGCACGCATGATCTCTTCTTTTAGGGTGTAATAGTGGACCCTACATAATACATCCCTTGGGCGGTTCATCCGGTCCCCTCCTGGGGTCCCCACTCTATGTACGCGGTCAAGTTCAATTGGGGAGGTGAGTTCCCTCCCCAGGGCCTGATTAAGAATAGCTACGACCGTGGACCTCAGGTCTGCACCTGAAGTCGCTTCTGGAAGTCCCTGGAGCCTAATATTATTTCTGCGACTTCGGTTCTCACTATCCTCTATGCGAAGTTGGTGTTGGCGCAGACGTTGTAATTGGAATTTGGATGCCGACTTGAGTGTTAGTATACGAGTAGCATGTTCCGATTGGGTGACAGACAGTGCCGATACGGCTTCTTTGGTGCGCGTTGCTTGCTGTTTTAAGGTATGTAGCTCCTCTTGTAGTGAGGCCTCTAGCTTCTCCGCCCAGGACTCAAACGTGGCTCTAAATGAGGACAAGAGAGCTGTAGCTTCAGATCTAGGGGGCCCTGTAGAGTCAGAGGTTTGAGAGTTGGCCATTAGGGGCAGAGTTGGTAGGTTTTCTAACCTGCAAGCGCTGTCTGGTGGGACCACGTGTGAAAGGCTGCAGTCCCCCTCTCTTTCCGAGAGGGTGGCAGCTGTTGCAGTGTCAGGAGGGGGAGGTTTGTTTTTCACATGGCTCCGTCTGGCCGCCGTCTTGTCCTTGGGTGTCCGAGGCTATAGTGGGGTTGTACGCAGTAGGTATCGTTGCATGGTTCCCTGCTGTAGCTCCGCAGGTTCAGCGGGAAGTAAGGGGCCCACCGACATAGGTGCATCGGATGCTCATAAGCTGGAAAAAGCCTGCCAGTGTCGGGAAGGCACAGGGCTCTACATGCCCCTAGCCCCTCATCACCAGCCTGGATGTCTTAGGAGGAGTGCAGTTAGAAATGGGTGCAGGTCAGGGTGGAGGTGACACTGTGGAAGAGATCAGGTGTACCAAAATGGCCGCCGTTACTAGGCCTCCACTAATTGCAGCCCGTGCAGGCCGTGGATGAAGCTGTTCATGGGCCTCACTTGTCCCCAGGGGGGCAGGTAAGCAGTAGGGGCCCCTCAACTGAGAATTAAATGTCCTGGGGCCAGGCAGCAGAGGCCGGGAGCGATGGCCAGGGGTAGCAAGGCGGCTGTTACCAGGCTAGAATGTCCCTCTATTGTACTTTTCCCCTTTAGCTGTGGGGGGAAAGCAGAGCTGTGTAGGGGACCCCAGGGGCAGGTTACAGGGTGGATGAGGCTCGGATGGTGTGTGGGAGGTCTGCACTCATCGCCGTTCGATCCGGGTCCGGTAGGCCTCAAAAGCTGCGGCCTAAATTTTGGTGATGCCTCCAAATCGCCCGATATATGGCTCGTTTTGAAGCCAAGGTGCTGGAGAGAAGGGCCAGGGGGTTAGATTGTCTCACCCCTGCTTCCCCTTGACGGATTCCTCCAGATTGTGCTGTCTTCGGCGGAGCTATGGCTACACACGTCCGCCTCCTAGCACATCCGGTCACACCCGCCTTGTTTTTTTTTTTTTTGTTTTTTTTTTTAACAGCAAGCATGTTATACTTGTAGCACCCCCTAACATTGCTAAAGCGCTAGAGTTAGTTTTTATACCAAGTAGGAAAATTGTTCAGGTTTGGCTGGCAGCCAAGCTTGTGTGTTTTACTGGGTCAGGGTTGAGTGACTCAGGGAGGCTGGCATGACTCACAGGCATCATCTCTGATACCATCCACGACTTATGGAAACTAGCAGAATATTCCAGAAGGATGGGAGTGGAGGGGAGGAGGAGCAGCTGGAGTATTCTGAGGGTCATGACCAATCCCCAACAGATGGGTTAGCAGGGGGCAGGCCCCCTCAAATACTCAGGTTCAGCCTAGCTGGGGGCAGTGGAGTTCTGGTGTAAGATGGAGATGGAGTGTTAGGCTATCGGAGGCCTTTGAGAGTAACCCCCTGGTCTGGGGGGGTTGACTCAGGCCTGGGTACAGGTGCGGAATGGACCCGTCTTCAAGACAGTGCTGTTTGTCCCCTCCCCCTGCTCCCTTGCCACAGAATTTGTATGGCAGGAGCCAATGGCTCCTGCTGCTATCAGTTATCCCTGTGAGGAGAGAGAGCGGAGAGGTTCAGTTTATTGAAGCAAATTGATTTATAGAAATGTCCAGAAGGTGCAACCAACCCTAACACATTTCATTCCTAACTGCTTAATCGTAGAGTTGATTTGCTTCATTAAGCGTACCTTAGCTATTATGGTGAACAGCTTTTTTCCCTTTTCTTCTGAGGACTGAAGATGTAGAGCAACAGTACCCAGGGCCGATCCTAGGGTCACAGGCGCTTGGGTGCTGAAATATTTCTGGCGCCCCCCACATGATCATCTTACTAACTCCTCCCCTTTACAAATGTTTCTATGGCAATGACTCAAACACAGAGATGCTCCCCTAAGGACTCTTCATTGCCCTGGGATCATCCCATGATCTCTTAAAAGTAAACAAAATACAGGAAAAGAATACAATAATGAGACCTGGGGGGGGGGGGGGCACTGATGGGCACAGTACAAGAGACGGTCAGAGACTGCAGTCATGATACAGGAGATGGTCAGAGACTGCAGACATGATACAAGACATGGTCAGAGACTGCAGAAATACTACAAGAGATGGTCAGCGACTTCAGACATACTACAAGAGGCGGTCAGAGACTTCAGACATACTACAAGAGATGGTCAGAGACTGCAGAAATACTACAAAAGATGATCAGAGACTGCAGAAATGCTACAAGAGACGGTCAGAGACTGCAGACATGATACAAGAGATGGTGAGAGACTGCAGACATACTACCAGAGACGGTCAGAGACTGCAGAAATGATACAAGACATGGTCAGAGACTGCAGAAATACTACAAGAGATGGTCAGAGACTTCAGACATACTACAAGAGGCGGTCAGAGACTTCAGACATACTACAAGAGGCGGTCAGAGACTTCAGACATACTACAAGAGGCGGTCAGAGACTTCAGACATACTACAAGTGGCGGTCAGAGACTGCAGACATACTACAAGAGACGGTCAGAGACTGCAGACATGATACAAGAGATCAATGCATCAAATGCAGCCCACAAGTGCCCATCAAATGCAGCATCATTAATGCCCATCAAATGCAGCCTACCAGTGCCCACCAAATGCAGCCTTATCAGTGCCCATCAAATGCAGCCTACCAGTTCCCACCATATGCAGCCTACCAGTGCCCACCAATTGCAGCCTACCAGTGCCCACCAAGTACAGCCTACTAGTGCCCACCAATTGCAGCCTACAAGTGCCCACCAAATGCAGCTTTTCAGTGCCTACCAATTGCAGCCTACCAATGCCCATCAAATGCAGCTTATCAGTACCCACCAAATACAGCTTATCATTGCCCATCAAATGCAGCCTACCAGTGCCCACCAAGTGCAGCCTACCAGTGCGCACCAATTCCAGTCTACTAGTGCCCACCAAATGCAGCTTATCAGTGCCCACCAAATGCAGCCTTATCAGTGCCCACCAAATGCAGCCTACCAGTGCCCACCAATTGCAGCCTACCAGTGCCCACCAAATGCAGCCTACCAGTGCCCACCAAATGCAGCTCATGAGTGCCCATCAAATTCAGCCTACCAGTGCCCACCAATTGCAGCTTACCAGTGCCCAACAATTGCAGCCTACCAATGCCCACCAAAGGCAGCTTATCAGTGCCCACCAATTGCAGGTTGTCAGTGCCCACCAAATTGCAGCCTACCAGTGCCCAACAATTGCAGATTACCAGTGCCACTGGATAACAGAGCGGTTACGATCTCCTGCCTTCTAGACCGGGTCACGGCTCCTATGATACACATCACACTGATTCAATTTCACTGCATTGGATCAGTGTTCTGTCTATTATCTCACAGGAGCCTGTCTAGGAGGCGGGATTTTGTTACAGCGCCGCCGGGCATTTCAGACCCCTATTAACCCCCAACACTGGTCTCATCGGACACACTATTAACCCCCAACACTGGTGTCAGCAGACGCATTATTAACCCCAGCACTAGTCGCAGCAGACGCATTATTAACCCCAACATTGGACTCTGCGGACGCATAATTAACC
Source organism: Glandirana rugosa (assembly GCA_018402905.1). NCBI lineage: Eukaryota > Metazoa > Chordata > Amphibia > Anura > Ranidae > Glandirana > Glandirana rugosa. Next base: position 309,771 of record BLSH010143069.1, on the reverse strand, counting down.
CCCAGCACTTGTCTCAGAGGACGCATTATTAACCCCAACACTGGTATCAGCGGACACATTATTAACCCCAACACTGGTCTCAGCGGACGCACTATTAACCCCAACACTGGTCTCAGCGGACACATTATTAACCCCCAACACTGGTCGCAGCAGATGCACTATTAACCCCAACACTGGTCTCAGCGGATGCATTATTAACCCCCAACACCGGTCTCAGTGGACGCATTATTAACCCACAACACTGGTCTCAGCGGATGCACTATTAACCCACAGCACTGGTCGCTGCAGACGCACTATTAACCCCCAACACTGGTCTCAGTGGACGCATTATTAACCCCCAACACTGGTCTCAGCAGACACATTGTTATCCCCCAGCACTGGTCGCAGCAGACGCACTATTGACCCCCAACACTGGTCTCAGTGGACACACTATTAACCCCCAGCACTGGTCACAGCAGACACATTATTAACCCCCAGCACTGGTCACAGCAGACACATTATTAACCCCAACACTGGTCTCAGCGGACGCATTATTAACCCCCAACACTGGTCTCAGCGGACGCATTATTAACCCCCAACACTGGTTGCAGCAGACGCATTATTAATCCCAACACTGGTCTCAGCAGACGCACTATTAACCCCCAACACAGGTCTCAGCGAACGTAATATTAACCCCCAGCACTGGTCGCAGCAGACGCATTATTAACCACTTCAATACTGTGCACTTAGAACACTTTACTACCAGACCAATTTTCAGTTTTCAGTGCTGTTGCGCTTTGAATGACAATTGAGCGGTCGTGCGACGCTGTACCCAAACAAATTTTTTATCATTTTGTTCCCACAAATAGAGCTTTCTTTTGGTGGTATTTGATCACCCCCGCGGTTTTTATTTTTTGCGCTACAAATAAAAAAAGACCGAAAATTTTGAAAAAATTCTATATTTTTGTCACAAAACTTTGTAAATAAGTAAATTTTCTCCATCACTGGTGGGCACTGATGAGGCTACACTGACGGGCACTGATGTGGCAGTACTAATTGGCACTGATGAGGTGGCACTGATGGGTACTGATAGGTGGCACTGATATACAGCACCGACGGGCACTGATATGCAGCACTGACGGACAATGCTAAGCGGCACTGATGGGCACTCATTGACAACACTGATTGGCACTCATAGGCGGCACTGGGCACTGATAGGTGGCACTGATGGGCACTGATAGGTGGGCACTGGTAGGTGGCAATGGTGGGCACTGATATGTGGCACTGGTATGCATTGATATGGGCACTGGTAAGCACTGATAGGGGCACTGGTGGGCATATATACTGATAGGGGCTCATTCGCTGGTGGTCTAGGGTGGCATCTGAAGGTGGCACTGAGTGCCATCCACATTGGGCACTGTGTCTCTTACCTGGTGATCTAGGGGGGTCTCCCTGGTGGTCCAGATCGGCTCCCTGGTGGTCCTTGGTCGGCTCCCTAGTGGTCCTGGGTGGGCACATCCCTGGTGGTCCCTGGGCAGGCTCCCTGGTCGGTGGGATCTGGTGGTCCCTCGGACGGGTCCCTGGTGGTCCCTACACGGGTGGGTCCTGGTGATCCCTCGGCTGGTTCCTGGTGGTCCCTCGGCTAGACCTGGTGGTCCCTCTGGGGGGATCTAGTGGTCCATTCTCTGTGTCACGGGTTACACCTACCGTGAGTCACGGTGGAAGTCTACGGTGGGATCTGGTGGTCGCTTACTCGGGGATAGTCATATATACGGGTGGTCACGGGGATAGTCACGAATGGTCACGGGTATAGTTACGTATGGTCACGGTGTATAGTCACGGGTGGTAACGGTGGATGGTCACGGGTGGATAGTCACGGGTAGTCACGGTGGATAGTCACGGGTCACG
>BLSH010143069.1:289773-300590 GCA_018402905.1 Glandirana rugosa | reverse complement strand
TAAGGGTTATGTAATGAGGGGCAGTGCTGTGGGGGGAAGGTGATGAGAAGGGGATGCAGGTGATGTGAAGAGGACAGATCACACTACTGTGTGTGGAGGCATTGCTGTGTGTGTGTTTGTGTGGGGGGGAGTTGATGTAAAGGGGACCAGTGATGTGGGGGGGTGATGTGCAAGGGGCCGATGATGTGAAGAGGGGAAGTGTTTTGGGGAGAGGGGTTCTGTGGAGGGGTGGGGGCAGGTGATGTGAAGGGGCAGTGTTGTGGGGGGCAGATGATGTGAAGGGTCAGAGTACACTACTGTGTGGGGGAGACATTCGTGATGTGAGGGGGGTGGGTAATGTGAAGGGGCGGTGTTGTGTATGTGTGTGTTGGGGGGTTGATGTGAAAGGGCAGAGGACAGTGTTGTGGGGGTGATGATTTGAAAGGGTGGGGGGGCGAGGACACTGCTGTGAATAAAGGGGGTGTGTTATGTAAATGGGGATTCAGCTCACTACTGTGAAGAGGGTGGGGGGAAGGAAAAACTGTGAAGTGAAGTGAAGTGGGGGGCTGTGATGTGTGGAGGACTGAGGACACTGATGTAAGAACGGGATTGTGATATAAGGGGGGCTGCGATGTAAAGGAGTCTATGCACAAACATGGGATTTGGACCTCCGTAAAATTTAAATCAATACCCCTGATATATAGCCATATATTATCACATAGTTGTTTGGCTCATTTTTCAAACATAATGGTAACAGAAATCACCCAAATGGTCCTGACCAAAATTTACATACCCTGGAATGTGTGGCCTTGGTACAAGCACACAAGGTGACACACACACAGGTTAAAATGGCAATTAATCCCCAACATCTGTGAATTTTTAAATTGTAATTAGTCTCTGTGTAGAAATTGTCAATGAGTTTGTTAGCTCTAATGTGAATGCACTGAGCAGACTAGATACTGAGCCATGGGAAGCAGAAAAGAGCGGTCAAAAGACCTGCGTAACAAGGTAATGGAACTTTATAAAGATAGAAAAGGATATAAAAAGATATTCATAGCCTTACATTTGACAGTAAGTACTGTTCAATTGCTTATTAAGAAGTGGAAAATTTGGGGATCTCTTGATACCAAGCCAAGGTCGGCAGATCAAGAAAGATTACTGCCACAAATACCAGAGGAATTGTTTGGGATACAAAGAAAAACCCACAGGTAACGACTGCTCTGGTTGTTTTTAAGGAGCAAAATATAACGATACTTGAACAAAAATTATCTGAATGGTTGAATTGCCAGAAATAAGCTTTTTCTATGGAGTTTAGTGCAGAATAAAGGTCAGATATCAAGTATCTTAGATGTTTTATTGCATGGTCAATGAAAGATTGTTGAAAAGGATCTTTTTTTGGACCATAACATGACTTGATGTATTTAGTGAACTGGTTATAATTATAGCCATGGTTTTCTGGTAACTTCAAGGATCATGGATGGAAGATTGACATCACTGTTTGTATTCCTTTTCCTCTCCACACATTGGAAAGTTCAATGTTTGTTGTACTAGTGACTTTCAGGTGCCCATGTGTGGGAAGACATTTAGAGATGATCATCAATGGCAATTTTAAAGATCTCTTCATTTTACAGCAAGCGGTAAGAGTGTCCTGTATTAGTAAGTTATTCTGTAGACCTATCCACACTTTCAACTCCGTGGCAATTTTAGAAATAATTGGTGGGTAATTTAAAAAATATAATGATAAAGGCTCTTTTCCTATTTTTATCCTTAAATGTGTATTATATTGAGTTTTAATGCGGAGGTAGGGGTCCATATTTTTTATTTGGATGTTTTTAACGGCAAACTTTCACTTTTACAAAAGTTTATTTTGAACCCAATGGTAAAGGTATTAAAAATATCTTGTAGTATTGGCATATCCATTATTGAATTTGAAGTGAAGATTAGAATATTATTTGGAAACAGTGCTGACGTAAAGTGGTTGTAAACTCACATGTATTAATTATTTTGAGTCTCTCTGCTTTCCTTCCTGATCTAAGAGAGCACAGTGGGAGGTGCTGAGATTCCCCTATGATGAATGCAAGCTGGCAGAGGGTGGTCACACGTCTGCAAAGCAGGGCTCTGTACAGAAGGTCTTTAGCATTATAATTTTAGGAAAACACACACACTGTACTGAACAGGGACCTAAAACAGAGAGGATCAACTTATTAATACATGTTTCTTTACTTTACAAGCACTGGAGCAGCAGCAGGGAATATAATTACACAAGGAGGAAAGGGGAGGACAGGAGAGGGGCGGGGAGGAGATCGGCTCTCACGCAGACTACAGAAGAGACAAGGAGAGAGAGAGAGGGGGAGATACAAAGACGCTGAGGAGATAGCTGGATGACGGATTCCCGTGAGCTGTCAATGCTATCAGAGATCAGCAGCTATGATAAATGTGGTCAAGTTACAGAGGGGAACACAGGAACAGGCAGGATCAGTCAGGTATTGTGAAACATAGAAAGGGACAATTGACATGGCAAAAGCACTATGCTTTATCCTGTGCCTTAAAGGGAAAGGAGCATTTTTTTGTTTTAGGGTTACAACCACTTTAAGTGTTAAGTCACCTAATTTGATGACTGATAACATAGGAGAATCATTTATAAATCTTGATAAGGGCTCAATAGCTATATTAAACAGTAATGGCGACAAAGGACATCCTTGCCGGGTTCCTTCAGATAAAGGGATATTATCTGACAAATGTCCTGAGGTAATTACTCAAGCAGTAGGAGAGGAGTACATATTGTTGATGGAATTTAACATGGAGCTCACAAAGCCCATCTTATTCATTACCATAAAAAGCCATTTTAAATTAACGTTATCAAACACTTTTTCAGCGTCTAGTGTAATAATAGCTATATCTGGGAAGGATTTGGCACGTTCAAGAGCTAGAATAACTTTTCAAATGTTTAGTGTTGCTGAATGTCCTTTTACAAATCCTGCCTGTGCATGGTGTATTAGGGTAGGTATGATCTCAGCTAGGCAGAAAGCCACCATTTTTGAAAGTATCTTTACATCTACATTTATGAATGAAATAGGCCTATTAGATTCTGCCAGAGTTGGGTCCTTATCTTTTTTGGCTATTCATTTTATATAAGCTTGTGATCCTGTTGGCAAATATGATACTCCTTCTCAAATGCCTGTATATATTTTTGTTAGGACATTGGGTTTATAATCTTGTATCATTTTAGAAAATTCGGAAGAAAATCCATCTGGGCTTGGTGATTTAATATTCACCAGATTTTTGATTGATTGATTTTGGACTTCTTCAATAGTGATATGTTTTTTAATTCGGCAATTGTCAATTTGGGTAGGTAAATTTTTCCCTAAAAGTGAAAATCAAAGGGCTCTTCCGAATATAGGTTCCTATAAAAGTCTTTTAATAATTTATTTATTTCAGTCGGGCAATTAACAATAGATCTTTTAGGAATTTTTAAAGGCAATATATGGGCGGGTCTATAAAGACCTTTGCACGGTTTAGCTAGTCATTTTCCAGATTTGCTGCCATATTTATGAAACTCTAGAGATGCGAATGATGATTTAATATGTTCTTGTTGATCGGCCCACAAATCAAATTGTCTTTTTTGCTTCCTGCCAGCCTTTTTTGTGCTTCTCTCAGGGCAATACCAGCTAATCTGTATTTTTCATCTGAATGTTTATTCATTTTGACACCTAATCTATTATCTTGCCTCTGAGAAAGGCTTTAGCCGCATCCCAATATAAGTTGGGGTTTAGTATATGACCACAATAAGTTTGAATTTGTTACAGGCGTTTTTCAGATGGTCTTCATTGTTTGCTAAAATGAAGGGAACCTCCACAATTTTACATTTCATTGAGATTGAATATATGTTAGAGATAGACTTACTGGATTGTGGTCTGAAATTAATGTAGTCTATGACTGTCTCTTTGACCAATGATACTGAAGATGCTGAACATATAAAAAAATCTATCCTTGAGAAGGCGTTGTGGGGGGGGGGGGATGAGTAAAAGGTATATTCTCTATCCAAGGGATGAGTCAATCGCCATCTGAGGACATTAGACATGGCTTGGTATAATAGGGTTGTAGCACTGGAGGAAGGACTATAATTGGTAAGGCCAGGAATGTGTTTGATTGATCTATCTTCCTCTAAATTCATAACTGCGTTAAAGTTTCCACCCATTATGTGGAGATCTTCAGGAGCTTTCAAAATCCATGTAGTAAGATTTTTATAGAACGCTTTTCTAGGTGTATTTGGTGCGTAAATATTGGTAATGGCCAGGGTACGTGAGGGAGCTTTTAGGTGAATGGTTATTTTACAAAAAGTTGACCTTTTTCCACTGCAGTAAGACTATAGGGTAGATTTTTAGGGAGCAAAATTATTACTCTAGCCTTATGGCCCACTGCAGAGGACCCATCTGCTTCCCCCACCCATAGCTTTCACATGCATTTGATATCGTCATCTATTAGGTGCGTCTAACTGAAGTAAAGCTATATCAGCATGTAATCTTTTTAGATCTCATAGTACTTTCATTCATTTTCAAGGAGATCTTAAACCCTTTACATTCCATGAGACTTTTTTCAATTTTGTTCTCTATCTTTTTAACCACTTCCCGCGAATCGCCGTATATAAGTGTCAGTTGCTTTAAGTGGCTGTATCGAGATATAGCCTGCAGCTGCAGGCTATATCCCAGTACTGTTTTTTAGAGCGGGCGGTCAGCTAACCAGCAATAATGGCCGATGCGGCACCGGAGCCGCTCGGTCGCTATCCCAGGGGGCGGGAGGGGACATCCCCCCTCCTGCCACCTTCTGCCGCTCTTCTCCAGCCTCCTGTCCCACCGGAAGACCGGAGCTCTTAACCGACACATCTGCCGGCTAGAAGAAGACCTGATAGAAGCTGGAATCGGCTCCGATTAGGTCTCCTTCGTTCAATTCCGGTGGCGACGTCACAACATCACTTCCGGTCTACTCGGAGGCCAACAGTGGCAGTTTTAAAAAAATGACAGTATTCAGAATCTCCATTTTTGGCGATCTGAATACTGTGAAGTGTAAAGGAGGGATAGGGGGTCTTTCAGACCCTCCAGCCCTCCATAAAGAGTACCTGTCACCACATATTACTATCACAAGGGACATTTACATTCCTTGTGATAGCAAAAAAAGTGATCATTTTTTTTTTTTTAAAGGAACAGTGTTAAAAAAAAATTATTAAAGTGCCACCGTCCCCGCGAGCTCGCGCAGCAAAGAAAACGCATACGTAAGACGCGCCCGCATATGAAAATGGTGTTCAAACCACACATGTGAGGTATCGCTGCGATCGCTAGAGTGTGAGCAATAATGCTAGCAAAAGACCTCCTCTGCACCTGTAACCTGGTAACCGTTAAAAAATTTTAAGGCGTCGCCTATGGAGATTTTTAAGTACCAGAGTTTGTCACCATTCCGCGAGTGTGCGCAATTTTCAACCGTAACATGTGTGGTATCTGTTTACTCGGCATAACATCCTCTTTCACAATATACAAAAAAATTTGGCTAACTTTACTGTTGTCTTATTTTTTTATTTCCACAAATGTTTTATTGAGAAAATTGCAAGGATATACAATAGCAATATAACAATCATTTATAACAGTGGGTTGCAATGGTAGATAACAATAGTGCCATTACAGACAAAGGAAACGTTTACATCAGAACATATTAATACGTGCCTTTACAAATAGGTAGAATTTCAGGGCCGCCTAGATTGGTAACGAGTATGTCTGTTATAGGATACCAATATAGGCGTTATTGGTGAAGATGGTCAAGGCGAATGCAATCAGAATCCACTTGTGGTTGGATATTAGGTATGCGTTGGAGGGATAGGCACTTTGGATATTCTCATAGAAAAAAGGAAAAAAGAAAAGGTGGGGGGAGATAAGAGGTGGGGAAGGTGTGGGAGAGGTAGAGTGGTGAGTGGGGGGGTGGGAGGAGGTTTAGCCCATTGGGGTCAAGGGCAAGCAATTTAGTAGCTTAGGTAATTCCACAGGGAAGGGGTCGTAGACCTCTGGAAGAGAGAAGAAAGCTCCTGTTTGCCATGTTCGAAATGATTGGCATATGGCACGATATTTCTCTGAGCTCTGGAAAATGATCCAGGGCATCCAGATTTTATGGTGTTTGTTTAGGTTGTCCGAAGAGATTGCTATTAATTCCTCCATTTCCATGACTTTATCCAGTCTAATGAACCAGGTGTTGAGCAAGGGGGCAGTTCTCTGCCTTCAGAGAACCGGGATGCACATTCTGGCTGAGGTTATCATGTGCATAGCCAGTGATTTGCGGTGTAAGTGTTTCATAGTTTCGGAGTAGTGCAGGATGTATTGGTGGTGGGAAAAGTCTATTGGGTAAGTGGAGACTTCTTTTATTATGTCGTGAACCTGTTCCCAGTACACTTTGATAATTGGGCAATCCCACCAGATGTGTTTCAACGAGCCTCCTGGGCTCCCACATCTCCAGCATTCGTCAGGACACTAGGGGTAAATTTTGTGAAGTAGAGCGGGTTATAGTTATGTTCCTGTGTGGAGATGTTATGGGAGCCTTTGTGTGCCGTGAGGCAGATTGTTTCCCACTCCTCGTCAGGGGGTGAGTTAGGGGAGTCTGTTCCCCAGGTTTCCATAATGGGAGCTAGGTGGTCTGGTTGTTGGGAGGAAAGCAATGCATGTAGGCTTGCAATGAGATGTCTCTGAGGTTGAGATTCACAGAGTCTCTCAAAAGTGGTCTGGGGTTTAAGATAGAGGTTCTTCTCCTTTGAGCATTTGAGAAAGTGTCGTATCTGTAGGTAAGACCAAGTGGGTATTGATTCTACAATATTGGATTTGGTCTTGGTTCAAAAGACACCGTGGGTGAAAAAATGGTGTGCTCTTGGACGGAAGTTGGGTGGGAATTTGGCAATGGCATCTGAACAGCCCGGAGTGAAGTTAGAATTGTTTTGGATGGGGGTCATAGGGCCTGGGAGAGATACTATTGAAGGGGATTTTGAGAGTTCCCGGAGGCACTGGATGGGGGGTGATTAAAGGAAAATTTTTATTATTTATTTCCTTGTTTTGTTTCGGGAGCCAAATTATGCCCTGGGCAGGGTGGTTTAGGACTGACTGTTCAAGGAGCACCCAGTCCTTAGCTTTGTTGTGTATGTGCCAATCTGGTAGACCAATACCGCCCTTATGCTTGGGGGCAGAGAGTCCGGCTAAACCTATTCGGGGTGGGTGGCTCTTCCATATGAACAAGCTAATTTGGGACCTGATGGAAGAGAAGAGGATGTCTTATTTTTTGAAAAAAAATTTAATTCTTCCAAAAAAATTGTGCTTGAAAGACTGCTGTGCAAATACTATGTGACAAAAAGTATTGCAACAATCGCCATTTTATTCTCTAGGGTGTTTGACAAAAATGTATATATAATGTTTGGGGGTTCTCAGTAATTTTCTAGCAAAAAAAAACAGTTTTTAACTTACTTTTAACCAACAAATGTAAAAAAGGGTGGGTAAGTGGTTAAAGTATAAGGAGTACATTTTTTCCAAGTGTATAAGTGTATGTATCTAATGTATCTAGTTGTTCTCAAGCTCATTGTTTTAACAGAATTATAGCATAATCCAACACCAAGTACAAGAAAAATACCATGAATAATTCATGAACATCAAATAATAACAAGAAAGGTAATCAGTTAACCAAAAATTACTTCTCTTTTCCTAGTCAAACCAACAGGGGAGGAACAGCGCTGAACCACAGAAAGTAGAAAAAAATAATAATCCTCAGTGTAAATATATAAACAAGGAATTTTATTCCAAGATGATAAAACAGTTAAAACATGATAATCCGTGGTGATTAAAACAATGGGAGTAAATGCACTGGACTAGTAGCAGCCAAAGGACCCTCATATAGAAAGTTTAAACATTGGAGCATGATTGCCCTTCCACTGAGCCCATGTGACATCCACGTAGCCCCAGCCTCCAGGTACGGTCTGCTCCAATGTTTAAAGTTTCTTTATGAGGGTCCTTTGGCTAAGGAGCCCAGACCAATGCCCAACTTGGATTGGCAGGGGGCAGGCCTCTTTAAATAACTGGGGTATATAGAACCAAAGAGAACAACAGGAGCTAGTGTTTCGGGGCAAGTCTCCAGGAGGGGACCACTAGCCACAGCCAGGAGGGCTGGGAAGTGACAGGCACAGTCGGGAGGACTGTGGAGGCACGCATGAGAGGACTGGGAGTGTGCAGTCTGGGATGGGTGCAGAGCCAGCAGTAAGGACTGTGATGTCAGAGGCAGGGGAGTCAGGCAGCTGCAGCCAGTAGTCCACTATAGGATAGCTAACTGAAAAAACTTTCTACTATTGTTGCTACACTAAAGGGGCCCACGGTCCCTGCCTGCATAAGGCGGTTGCTGAGGCCTGACTGAGTCAGTGTTGGACTTAAACATGTGGTAGCTGTGTCTGAATTCAATTTTTGTGCAAGAGAGAGTAACAGTCTGCAAGCAAGAGATGTGCTGGAGGAGACTGAAGTAGCTGAGTATATATAGTTGTTCCTTCTGATTGATATGCAATTAACCACCCTCTTCACCTTCCTGAATCAAGAGGGAGGTAACCGAGAGATGACACCACCTCTGAGTCACCAGCTGCTACCCTGAGCCACTCCCAGCCCACACAGATCAAAACAAACAGACCTAGCTTCCAGCTAGGCCTGCCTAAATGTACCTTCTCTTACAAAAAAAAAAAACCTCACCTCTAGCACCTACCTAGGTAGAGGATGCTACAAATGCAAATCCATCACCAATCACATGCAGATCATTATCAATCATGATATACAATGCCCATCAAATTACTGAAAGAAAGAGCCAATGGGCATGTCCAATCCCATTGCTACATTAGCCGCTAATGGTAAATAAAGGGGAAGAGTATACCCAGTGCTGTCATTAACCAAATACTGCCATGTGGCCATATTTGGGCAAGCCACTATCGTTACCCCTTTGTATACATAGCTGGGTATTTCCAGTCAGCAAATGAATGGGACCTGGTGATGGCATTAGTTGCTAAAGACACAGCTAGTCCAGTACCCGCTGCTTTCTTAAAAAGGATTGGCAGTGGCATAAAGAAGCTGTCATATATAGTAGGAGTAGAAATATCACTACAGTACTACTGTATAAATGACATTCAGTACCTGCAGAACAGGCTAAAGGTTTGGCTGAAGGAACTCACAAACGAGCTTGAAGCTTATCCCTAATCACCAGCAGGAGGAAGGAGGTCCTGATTTCCCTATAGAGAGCTTTAGTAAGAACTCATTCAGAAAAGTGTTTCCAGGTCTGTAGACCTTAGGCCTCATGCACACAGGACGATTTTGGACATTTTTACAGCAGCTGTTTTTGGCTTCAGACATATTTTTCCTACAGTCAATAAACTCTCCATCGCGTTATCTTATGTGTCTATGCACACATAGACTGTTATCAACTGTTTTTGGCTGGGGAAAAAAACCCAAGACTAGTGGGTTCTGAGAGGAATTTTTCAGCTGTAAAAACGCTCAAAGGCCTTACTTGCAAAAAGTTATTGATAAGATAATGAGATAAGACATAGGGGTTGATTTACTAAAACTAAAGAGTGCAAAATCTGGTGCAGCTTTACATAGAAACCAATCAGCTTCCAGGCTTTATTGTCAAAGCTTATTTGAACAAGCTAAAGTTAGAAGATGATTGGCTACCATGCACAGCTGCACCAGATTTTGCACTCTCCAGTTTTAGTAAATCAACCCCATAGAACAAGTCCAGAGATGGGCAACAAAAGTGGTGAAATGGTTTAAATGAATAAACATATCAGTAGAGACTACAGGAACTTAACATTTACGTTCATGAGGAAAGAAGTTAAGGGGGGGGGGGGGGGGTGAAACCTTTGTATACATTAGACATGTGACCAAGGATCAGAGGGGCAGCTATGATAGAGTACACGCAGACCCGATGGACCACTTGGTATTTTTTGCCATGACTCTTCTCTCTTATTATGCTTCTATTTTGTAATGGGTTTACCTATGTTTTGAAATTTATATTTAATATAACACTTTTTCAGTATTAAAATGTATTTAACGGCGAAACTCCACCTTTGTACCATGTTTCATGTTACATCCTTTAAATACAAAATATACAGAGCATGTTCCTTCCAATACTCTCATACATAGAGAATTTCAAAAAGGATATCGGGGAACTGGAGAAAATGCAGAGAAGGGCAACCAAACTAATAAAAGGCATGGAGGAGCTCAGCTATGAGGAAAGATTAGAGGATCTGAATTTATTCTACTTTAGAAAAAAGGAGATCTGCATTTCTCACGGGGGAACAGGAAACACTACTGGAATTTCATTTATTGAGGTGTGGTTCAAGTGATATACCTGGTGAATATATGAACATGTACAACTAGTATAGGGGGGAATTAGAGGAGAAGAGTTCTCTCTTATTTAAGTCTAGGAGATTAGAAAGGAGTATCGACTCGAGGAGGTACGGAAAATAATCAAACCAACGGGAAGAGACGTAAAAGAGGTCAAGGGGCTATAGGAAAAACTTTAAGAGATACATACTCTCATAACCTTCCTTGTACGAGACATATAAAACATAAATTTCCTACATTGTACTTTGTACCATGTTTCCACCTCAAAGCGGCAATTTATGTAAAATTATGACTTTTTCACAATATAATTTATATTTAAAGTTTTGTATCCATTTGGGTAATGTTTTATCTTCGTATTATTCTCTCTTCTCAGTACCGTTTTTTATGGTTCACCAGGTAGCCCAGACGCACATGAGATAGTATCGACGGGGAGACTAGGAACCAGTG
>BLSH010143069.1:245028-255124 GCA_018402905.1 Glandirana rugosa | reverse complement strand
TCAGTTCATCCGTTTTTCATCAGTTTTTCATCCGTTTTTTCATCCGTTTTTCATCAGTTTTTTCATCCGTTTTTCATCAGTGGTCATCAGTTTTTCATCAGTTTTTTTTTACATTCACTACCAATGCAAAAACGGATGAATAACTGACCGTTCGTCAGTTTACATCAGTTTTTCGTCCGATCCGTTTTTTTGACGGATGAAAAATAGGACTTTCATCCGTTCAAAAAAACGGATGCTGACGGAAGCGGATGAAAACTGATGAAAATAGCTGATCATCAGTTGTCATCAGTTTTTCCATAGAGTTGCATTAATGTCCGTTTTTCATCCGTCAACGGATGGATGAAAAATGGAAAAACGGTCCGTATGTGTGAAAGGGGCCTTAAGGTCTTACATTCTAAAGCCTGTGATTCCCTAATAGGAAAGGTCTGTGGAGAAAACATACGCAAATGGTTGGTCTGGTTTGGATACACGACAGCAGAAAAAATGAACACTTAATCAAGCATGTATAACTTTTCTGAAGGCACTTTTCTTCACCATTATTTGGAGACGTTCTCATATTTACTGGTATTCTGATCGCATACATGGAGGATATCTAAAACATCTTGTGATGTCATTAGAAAACTGAATGTCAATGGCTGGCTTGATTGTATTGCCTCATGACCTGATCTCTAAAACTACTGGACCTTCATTTCTACCTCTGGCAACCATAGTACGCTTTCCAGGATGAGCTTATTACGCTATTTAATTTTTTTTTTTTTTTTCAAATTACTGCAATGCCTTAAAGCTTATAATGCAAACACAATTAAAATTATACATAAAAGATAAGACTTCATCCTGTGTGCAATAGAGCTTTGTTTGAAGTGGTAAAAAAAAATATATAAATGGAAATAATGAGCGCCAAGCCTGTTTACTGGTAATAAAAGCTAGAATCATTTCCAGACAGATAGAATTTCTCCTGGCTTTCTGCCTTTGATATGTCCGAATGTCTGCACTGTTATTATTGACTTAGCTAGCACATCTTTCAGCCCACGCTCAAGCTTCGCTTAACCATTTACAGACCAGAAGGTACTACAGAACATTTCCGATAATGCATTTTTTTTAATGTTGCCTGGATTTAAGAAGATTGCTATCCGTGCTTTCACCTCTTTTTTTGGATTAAGCATGATTTGCTGAAACCTAAAAAAAAATAGTCACCCTCACAAAACATTGGAAATGTATTCTCATGGCATTTTAGAAAGTAAGAAACAGAAAGGGAAAACAAGTCTCCAGATTTTGTTTAGGAAACAACACCTTTAACCATTTTGCTGTCAGAGCTATTTTTGTGTTTTTCTGCACAAATGTTAAAATGCACATTTTAGGCCCGGAGTTTAGTTAAACCCCCAAACTTTATATATTTTCTGAAGGCAAAGACCCTGGAGAACTAAATGGTGATAGTTCCAATTTTTTTGCCATACAATAGTAACGCCACAATTTATCAAATGCATATTTTCAGTAAACAAAATAGTTACATAGTCAGGTTGAAAAAAGACCCAAGTCCATCTAGTTCAACAAATAAAAAAAAAAAATATATATATATATATATATAACCATACAATCCCATAAACATAATCCTTTGCCCACAGTTGATCCAGAGGAAGGCGATAAACCCCAGCAAAGCAAGCTATAGTGGGGGAAGAAGTTCCTTCCTGATCCCCCAAGAGGCAATTGGATTTTCCCTGGATCAACTTTACCTATAAATGTTAGTACCCAGTTATATTAAGTACATTAAGGAAAGAATCCAGGCCTTTTTTAAAGCAATATACTGTGCTGGCCAAAACCACCTCTGGAGGGAGTCTATTCTACATTTTCACAGCTCTTACTGTGAAGAAACCTTTCCGTATTTGGAGATGAAATCTTTTTTCCTCTAGACGTAAAGAGTGCCCCCTTGTCCTCTGTGATGACCTTAAAGTAAATAACTCAACACCAAGTTCACTTTATGGACCACTTATGTATTTGTACATGTTGATCATTTCCCCCCTAATCTCCTTTTCTCAAGAGAGAATAAATTCAGTTCCTGTAATCTTTCCTCATAGCTGAGCTCCTCCATGCCTCTTATCACTTTGGTTGCCCTTCTCTGCACTTTCTCCAGTTCCCTGATATTCTTTTTGAGAACTGGTGTCCAAAACTGAACTGCATATTCCAGATGAGGTCTTACTAATGATTTGTACAGGGGCAAAATAATGTCTCTATCTCTGGAGTCCATAACAATCTTAATACAAGAAAGGATTTTGCTCGCTTTGGAAACTGCAGCTTGGCATTGCATGCCATTATTAAGCTTATGATCTACCAGAACCCCCAAATCCTTCTCCACGATGGATTCCCCCAGTTATACCCCCCCATAGTATGTATGATGCGTGCATATTCTTAGCCCCCAAATGCATAACTTTACATTTATCAACATTAAACCTCATTTATCATATGGTTGCCCAATTAAACAGTGCATTAAGGTTTGGCTTGTATGTTGGAGACATCCTGCAAGGACGTTATTCCACTGCAAAGCTTAGTGTCATCTGCAAACACTGAAATTGAACTTTTAATCCCAGACCCTATATGATTTATAGATATATTAAAAAGTAAGGTTCCCAACAGTGAACTTTGGGGTACACCACTGATAATCTTAGACCATTCAGAGTATGAGTCATTAACCACTACTCTCTGAATTCGGTCTTTTTGCCAGCTTTCTCTCCATTTACAAACTGCTCTTTCCAGACCCGTAGACTTTACCTTACACAGTAGCCATGTGTGGGGAACGGTGTCAAACGCTTTTGCAAAAAAACAAGTATACCACATCCATTGCCACCCCTCTGTCCAAGGTTTTACTCACCTCCTCATAAAAAGAAATCAGGTTTGTTTGACAACTTCTGTATTTCATGAATCCATGCTGTCTGCACATTAAATAACTTTAAAAGGATATTAAAGCTTTGTTTTGTTTTTTTAATAAAATAATAAAAGTTTTATGCTTACAAACTCTGCTAAGGTTTGGCAAAGGCAGAACAGCCTTGATCCTCCTCTTCTGTGGTCCCCTGCCAACACTGTTGGTTTTGAGACTGTGAGAAACCGGACTTTTGCTGGTCCCCTCACCTCTACCTGGTGGCACCTGTTATATCAGTCTTAGGCCTTGTCCCACAGGTGAAACAGCTGAGAAACTGCGTGTTTACTGCATGTTTTTGCATGCACAGTGACGTGCATTTTCTATGAGCATTTTCATGCATTTGTGCTGCATTTATCCTAATCTTTCATTTCCCTTGAGGTCACCTCTGTCTGCTTTCTTTCTTCTTTGGGCTTATATGTGCACTGCCTTGCAATGCATTCTCATGCGTGAACATGCATTTGCATACATTGCTGTGCATTTGCAGAAAAATGCAGCTTGCTGTACTTTTTTCATTGCGCTGTAATAGAGTTAACTACTGTACACCCACAGGATAACCTGGATTTTGGACTGTCTGTGCAGTTTGCTTTCCCCTCAAAATAATTCAACACACAGCCATTAATGTCTAAACCACTGGCAACAAAAGTGAGTACACCCTTAAGTGAAAAAGTCCAAATCGGGCCCGATTAGCCATTTTCCCTCCCTGGTGTCATGTGACTCATTAGTGTTACAAGGTCTCTGTTATCACTCTCACTCTCTCATACTGGTCACTGGAAGTTCAATATGGCACCGCATGGCAAAAAACTCTCTGAGGATCTGAAAAAAAAACTTGCTCTACATAAAGATGGCCTAGGCTATAAGAAGATTGACAAGATCCTGAAACTGAGTGGCCAATACCATACAGTGGTTTAACAGGACAGGTTCCACTGAAAACAGGCCTTGCCATGGTCGACCAAAGAAGTTGAGTGCACCTGCTCAGCGTCATAATCAGAGGTTGAAAGGGTGGGGGGGGTCAGCCTGTCAGTGCTCAGACCATACACCACACACTGCATCAAATTGGTCTGTATAGCTGTCATCCCAGAAGGAAACCTCTTCTAAAGAAGATGCACAAGGAAGCCCGCAGTTTTCTGAAGACAAGCAGACTAAGGACTACTGGAACCATATCCTGGGGTCTGATGAGACCAAGATAAACTTATTTGGTTCAGATAGTGTCAAGCATTTGTGGCACCAACCAAGTGAGGAGTACAAAGACAAGTGTGTCTTGCCTACAGAAAAAGCATGGTGATGGGAGTGTCATGGTCTGGGGCTGCATGAGTGCTTTTTCTGTAGGCAAGACACACTTGTCTTTGTACTCCTGGTCACACAAAATAATGACACTTTGGGCCCAATTTGGACATTTACACTTAGGGGTGTACTCACTTTTGTTGCCAGCAGTTTAGATATTAATGTCTGTGTACTGAGTTATTTTGAGGGGACAGTAAATTTTCACTGTTATACAAGCTGTGCACTCACTACTTTACATTGTAGCAAAGTGTAATTTCTTTAGTGTTGTCACATGAAAAGATATAATAAAATATTTACAAAAATGTGAGGGGTGTACTCACTTTTGTGAGATACTGTATAAGTTCATTGTTTGGGTTTAGATACACTTTAATTTCCCCAAAACAATATAGTCCTTTAGAAATCACCAAGACCTTAGTGAAATTGGGAAAAGAAGGGATGGCTTACAGATAACCTTTACGACTTGATATATTTGATTTTTCTCTTCAAAGAGGCATATAGATTTTTCTCTTCAAAGAAGTAGATATATTTGTCTGGGCTTTTTTAATAATGCAGTACAAAGTGCAATAATCCTTCACAGCCAATAAGAGTTCACTTTACTGTAGCAAGATGAATGAAAAAGTGGATTCTGCTTGGCTGTTACTAACCTTTGCCTCATTCAATAAGCCCTGGAGAATCTAAAGTGGAACTCCAGCCAGCACCTTTTTTAGTTAAAGGCCCTATGCACACTGGGTATATAGCCCTGGTGAATGAGGTTCTGGTCTTTAGCTGCGGCTGGAGGGCATAAGTACACTGTCCAGCCTCTGGCAGCCTATCAAACTCTGTGAGAAGCTGAAAGCTGCTGAGGCTGGAGGGGGCTGGATGGTGTTACATTTAGGGCTGGATGCACTCAGGAACGAATGCTCTGGGTGCAAGTAGACTGCATTATGACTCTTTGTTCCTGTGTGTCTGCTGCCCTAAACGTCCAGCTCCATTGGGTTTGATAGTGGCGCAGTGGCGCTGGATGGTTTGCCTCTGCCTTCCAGCCACAGCTAAACGCCAGAGCTTCATACACCAGGGTTAAATGCCCAGTCCAATGAGGCCAAACTGGAAAAAGATCAGTTTGTTTTTTACAGCTGTGTTACAGACTACAAAATCTACTCTCCTGGATCCCTGGGGGGCAGGGGCAAACTCAGCTCTATGCACGCAAATAAGAGTGTGCGTTCATTAACCACTTGACCTCTGGAAGATTTACCCCTTTCATGACCAGGCCATTTTTTTTGATACAGCACTGCGTTGCTTTAACTGACAATTCTGCGGTCATACACTGCTGTACCCAAATAAAACGTATGTCCTTTTTTCCTACAAATAAAGCTTTTTTTTGGTGGCATTTGTTCACCACTGCGTTTTTCTTTTTTGCGCTATAAACAACAAAAAAAGTCTGACAATTTTTAAAATATTAAATACATCCAATAAAAAAGTGTAAAAATTTAATTTCTTCATAAATTTAGGCCAAATGTATTTTGCTTCATATGTTTGGTAAAAAAATCCAAATAAACGTATAACTATTGTTTTGCCCAAAAGTTATAGCATCTACATGTCATACTATGAGATATATACTGGAATTTGTATTGATTTCTTTTTTTTACACTAGTAATGGCAATGATATAGCAGGGGACATTCTGACACTGAGGGCACTTGAAAGCGTCAACGGTAAAGCGCTGCTCGTTTTAGCGGCGCTTTACCGCTGTTATAGCGCTGCTTTTCTAGCAATATCAGGGAGCTTTAACCCTCAAGAAGGGGTTAAATGCACCCGTGTTGCGGCGCTTCCGAAATGCTTGTCAGGCGCTTTGGAAGTGGTGCCCATGCATTCCAATGGGCAGGGCGGTGTAGGAGCGATGTATACAATGCTTCTGCACCACACCAAAGATGCTGCCTGCAGGACTTTTTTTCCCGTCCTGCAAGCACACCACACCAGTGTGAAAGCACTCAGGCTTTCCCACTGTGGAGGATTGAGAGGCAATTTTCAGGCGCTTTACAGGCGCTATTTTTAGCACTAAAACGCCTGAAAACTACAGCAGTGTGAAAATGCCCTTACACATTTGACACTTTGTGGGAACCAGTCACGCGAATACAGCGATCAATGCTAAAAATATGCACTGTCACTGTACTCATGATACTGGCTGGGAAGGGGTTGAAATGTCTAGGGCAGTAATGGTGAACCTTGGCTCCCCAGATGTTTTGGAACTACATTTCCCATGATGCTCATGCACTCTGCAGTGTAGTTGAGCGTCATGGGAAATGTAGTTCCAAAACATCTGGGGTGCCAAGGTTAGCCATGACAGATCCTGGGAAATTAAAGGGTTAAGTGTGCCTAGCCAGTGTTTTTGTGTATTATGTGTGCTCCTTTTACTAAGGGAAGTTATGAGTTTTATTCCCTTTTTTGCAAGGAAAGAAAATTCATCACTTCCCCCATATCAGGACAGAGGTTTGTCTTGTTTACAGATGTCTGTCCAGCCTCTCTCCTCGCTGATCAGCAGGTGCCAGCGGACCTTCATTGGCTGCCACCCGCTGATCGGCTTGTGCTATGTCTATTCACAGCACAGCCTCGGCGCCGGCAGTGCGCGCACACACGTTTGCCCCCCTGATGTGCCGGATGACTAGGTACGTGATATGGCACAGGAGAGCTGATCTGCTGCTGTATAATAATGTTATGCGGTCGGCAAGTGATTAATATGTATGTATGGCACCACCATGATCAAGCCTCCATCCCTATTGTATACAACAACAAACAATATGGCGGTTGTTGGGGTACCCTTTTCATAGGTCAGATAGACTGATAGCCCTGCCCGGGTTGGTCCTCGTCTCAGCGAACTCAGAGATCAATTCGGTTGAAAAGAACACAAGACAGGCAGTGGTGTTGTTCAGAAAAGATCTGATTAGTACTTTTATTTTCTCAGTTTATATAGTTTTTTTCTGCTAATCAGAAATACATAACACGATGACATATTTCTCATAACAATGCAATGAAGACCATAACAGAAATGATAGTCAAAATATATGACGAGAATGGACCTTGGCTATCAGATGTATAAGCGTCATTTCGGGGAAATAACATGTTTTGCTCAAACTTGCTTATCTGGTGAGAAATGTGTGTGAGAACTTCTATACAAAACTTTTAACTAGTTTGAATGGCTGCTGTAAAACAAAATGGAACTGAACAGGTATAGCAAATTACTTCATATTATTTCACTTCCCCTCTTAAATCATGCACATGATTTCTTTTTGGCTATCTCATAATTTTCCATGTACATTACATAAGGCAATACATCTTTGGATCTGCTAGCCTTCTCCATTACACACATACAGCATTTAAAGCATAAGTAAAGTATCAAGGTGAGGATCAAATTCACTATGAACCAGAAAAAGAATCCTCCAAAACCAAAACCCCCTTCAATAAAGGGGCTCCAGTTCTTGGCGACATTTCTAGCTGCTTGCTGTAGTTTATCTACTTCCTTTCTATGTTGGGCAATAACATTGGGCATTTGTCAAACCTTTGTGCATAAGTGTACTTAAATTTTAGCAAAAGTATTTTTCCATGGAACACATCTGAGGGCTCATCATCAGTGTCTCTCAATTGTAGCATTGTTCATTACAGCGACAGTCTTAGGGCTTTCTCCAGATATTGGCCTTATGAGGCCTAAGTCCTCATGGTGATATATACAGTCAGTTACTATCCAAACCGGAAGGAAGATCAAGAGGAGGAGCACCATTAGAAGGCACAAGGCCTCCCCAAAAGCCTGTGGTGAGATAAGCGATGTCATCTTTTTCAGAGACTTTTCCACCTGTTTCACTCTCTTGTCTTTATCTTGCTTCTTGGGTGCTTGCTTCACCCTTTTCACACAACTAGCATGGATCTGGTTAGGGGATTCCTCTGTAAGGATAGCTGTCCTGGTGATGGCCACCACTCTTGTGGCTGGTCCAAATGGGGGTTCCTGTGGCTTTCATCCCTTGGGCGCTCTCTGGATCACGACCTGGTCCCCGACCTGGAAAGGGTGCGTTGGTACCTGTGAAGAACAAGGAGAGGTGCGAGCAACATTTCTTTCAACTTTGTCCAAAGTTTCAATACGTTTTCTCATGTATTCCTCCCGGATTAGATCCAGGTCCCCTCCTTCTACCATCCCATTTCACTATACCTGAACTTTGGGGGTGATGTGGTATGTCAAACTTGCAGTCAATTCTAGGAGTCCTTACCAGGTCTTGGCAGACCTTGGCCATAAACGCAGGGCCATTGTCTGAGTTGATTTAGAGCAGACATCCCTACCTGGGAATAATCTCCTGTGTAAGAATTTTTTACAATTGCTTTGGCATCTTCTCCTGTGGTTACAAAGACCTCAGGTCATCGTGAAAACATATCCACGATCACCAAAAGGTACTCCTGTCTCTTACCTACCTTTGGCATATGCGTAAAGTCTATCTGTAGGTGAGTGAACGGTGTTGTTGGGTATATAAGGTGTTCATGTTTTGCCTTTTTTCTGATACATATGATGCATCTGGAGACATATGCCCTTGACAAGGGAGGGAGGCCTGAAATGCATGGTCTCCCCTCTTGGCAGATAAGTACAGAATTAGGGCCCATCCGCACACCTGCATTGTTCCAATCTATGTCCGTGGCATATGTCTGCAAATCTTGCAATATCTGGTTCAAAACAGCATTTCTGATATGAGCAAAGGCATTTGGGTGGTTGCATTTTGAGTGGATGTGGCTTCCTTCAATGCTCTGCTAGGGCATTTCCTTTGGCTATATCAGTTTGCTGACCTGTGTGTGTCCTGTAATATAAAATGGCAATGGGCCTTTGTATCTGTATAGCTTTTATTATTTCTCTAAAATATGCACATCTTGTCCTTCAAAGAGCTGGCAAGCTCTTGTGAGGGCTATCAGTTCTGCAGCCTGGGCTGACTGGTAAAGAATTGATTTTGCCTCTAGAATTTTGTCTGGTTATTGTACAACAGCATATCGTGCATGATATGTGTTGCCATTGGGCCTTGAACAAGAGCCATCCACAAACACACTCTGTGCGTCTGGAAGGGCCACAGAAGACATGTCCTGTCTTGGGGACATGTCCTGATGGATGAGATCCAAATAATCATGTTGTGGAACAATCTCATCCTGTTCTCCTTTTAAACATTGAGGATTGGGGCTGGGCCTGAGGTAGGAGAAGCATATTTTATCTTTAGCTTAGGGTTGGAGAGCAGTATAACCTTATAACAACTAAGCCTTGGGGCTGACATATGTTGGGTGTGTAAAGTGGTATCCTGTCCCAGAGTGAATGATGTAGCCATTTCCACCACCATCACACAGGATGCTAAAGCTCTGAGACACGCAGGCATGCCTTGAACCTGTACTAGAACCATCTTTGAGGAAAAAACAACAGGGCGGAGCTGGCCTCCATGTTCTTGAGCTAGGACTCCGCCATCGTTTTACAGTTGTCCCTAGAATCAGGCAGGCCTAGACTAGGGGCCGTTACCATAGCATTTTTCAAATACACAAGAACATTACACAATTCCTTTTTACACAATCGGCCTGTCCTCCTGTCACACATAAAGTATTTGACAACAAATGGAACCAAAACAGGAGTGTTTTCCTCTTTCCTTTCAGTCAATGTTCTCTCGACGCCGAGAGCACCCAGACGGGGTGGGTGACTGGTTCTTCCTGTACGAATGGAAGGAACCGTATTAACCAATGACGGCGGTTACTTATGGACTGACAAGGATGTTACTGTTGGAGGACTCTGTACGGTGTCCAAGACTATACGGTCTAACACATTTTTCCTTAACACATTACAAGAACACATAAACTTTTTACGATACCATTGCCGGGGATCAGATCCGGACGGACTAAGATCCCTGTTGACATTTTGCTACCGC
>BLSH010143069.1:222731-234486 GCA_018402905.1 Glandirana rugosa | reverse complement strand
CTCAAAGCAGCGGTATGTGAAATCTCTAATTTCTGCTATCTGTCCTCAGAGCAACAGCACAGACAGCAGTAGTAAAGTAATCTATCTCAGGATGCAGGATCAGGTCTTAAAATGTCTCAAATCTGTCCCTCACGCCGTCAGCTACCTTTCCCTACACTAACCCAAGGAGCATGTGACTGCAGCACTGTGACTCCAGCTTATAAAGAGGCTGGGTCACATGATGCACTGGCCAATCACAGCCATGCCATTAGTAGGCATGGCTGTGATGGCTTCTAAGGGCAAACCAGTGAAACGCTTGTTGATTGGCTGCCCTGCAGCTTCTCAACACGTGGAGTAAAATAGCAGAACCCCGGACCGAACCCGAACGATTTTTGAAATGTCCGGGTCCGGGTCCGTGCCACGGACACCCGAAAGTTCGGTACGGACCCGAACGTTACAGACCGGGTTCGCTCAACACTACTCACCACCAGTTTGCAGTGTGGGTAGAAGACTGGCAGACAGTGAAGCACAGGGAGCGTAGGCCTGCAAAGTGGCTACAAAACAGTTCTGGGAAAATGGCCCCCGAGATAAATTGCAGGGATGCCTGCTGAGTGCTAGGCCCAGATGCAGCTGGTGGTGGGAAGAGGAGCCTGAAAAGCTCTGCCTTCCTGGCCATAGTGGGGTAGGGAATGCCTTTGCACCTCAGCTCTGCTATGATCTTGGGGATGGTCCATCCTGCTACATGGCTCCGGCTATAAGACAAAAATAAGGGGGTGCACGTGTCAAGAGGAGGTGTAGTGGTAGGACAATGAACAGAGTGGGATACAGAAATTTCAGAGAAGGAGAAAAGGAGAAGTATAGGAAACGAAATGACAGGCATGGATAGAGCCGACTGTGTTCTATGGTGATAGAACCCTGTTTGGTGGAAATTTTTTAAAAACTCAAAGTGCGTGGCACCCGAGGTGAGCCAGGAGGTGTTTGGCCAGGTAAGCGATAGCTTGGGTGCCTGTCTGTGCTGAGCACAAACCTGTGGACCAGATCCCCAGGGTGTACTGGGGCAAGCAGCTGAAGTCTGGTACGGCCTACGTAGGAATATTATGATCTGTAGTTCGTGATGCATGCTTGGTCTGCTAATGCTTGCACTGTCAGCAAGCTGAACATTTAGCGACCTTGTCTGTGAGGTGGAGGGTCGCCCTCCGAAAACAGAGTGTAATGCAGAGACATATGTTATTATTATTATTATTATAATACAGGATTTATATAGCACCAACAGTTTGCGCATCACTTTACAACATGTGGGCAGACAGTACAGTTACAATGCAATACAATACAGGAGGAATCCAGCTCGTTAGAGCTTACAATCTAGAAAGGAGGGTCAAGTGAAACAAAAGGTAATAACTGTGGGGGATAAACTGATGAAGAAAATGAAAATACATTTGTTAGATGTGGGTAGAATAAGCTTTTCTGAAGTGGAGGGTTTTCAGGGATTGTCTAAAAGCTAGCAGAGTAGGAGATACTCGGACAGCTTGGGGTAAGGAGTTCCATAGGATTGGAGAGGCTCTGGAAAAGTCCTGGAGGCGAGCAAAGGAGGAGGTGACGAGGGAGCTAGAGAGCAGGAGGTCTTGAGAGGAACGAAGAGAGCGATTAGGTTGGTATTTCGAGACTAGGCTGGTGATGTAGCTGGGGGCTAAATTGTGGATGGCTTTGTAGGTTGTTGTGAGTATTTTGAATTTAATTTGTTGGGTGAGCGGGAGCCAGTGGAGGGATTAACAGAGAGGAGTAGCAGACACAGAGTGATTGGTTAGGTGGATGAGTCTGGCAGCAGCGTTCATGATGGATTGAAGGGGGATAGCCTGTGTAGAGGTAAGCCATTGAGAAGGGAGTTGCAGTAGTCGAGGCAAGAGATGACCAGAGAGTGAATTAAGAGCTTTGTTGTGTCATTGGTTAGAAAAGGGTGTATTTTTGAGATGTTGTGGTGGTTGAGGAGGCAGGATTTGGACAGTGATTGGATGTGGGGCTTAAAGGAGAGTACAGAATCCAGAACTATGCCTAGGACCTTAGCATGTGGGGATGGGCTGATAGTTGTGCCATTGATTATGACAACGAGATTGGGGGAAGGGGCACGTGGTGGAGGAAAAATGATATGTTCGGTTTTGGATAGATTAAGTTTGAGGAAGTGGTGTGACATCCAGACTGATATATCTTTAGTAAATTAGTGATAAGTGAGGTGACTGAGGGAGTGAGCTGAGGGGTAGAGAGATAGATTTGGGTGTCATCAGCATACAGATGGTATTGGAAGCAATGGGAGGCTATCAACTGACCCAGGGAGGAGGTGTAGATTGAAAATAGGAGCGGCCCAAGAACAGAACCTTGGGGGACCCCAACGGAGAAAGGAAGAGGAGAGGAGGAAGTAGAGTTGTAAGTAATGCTAAAGGTGCGATTAGATGAGTAGGAAGAGAACCATCGAAGAGTACAGTCACAGAGACCAGTGGCATGGAGTTGATGGAGGAGGGGGTTGTCAACCGTATTAAAGGCATCAGAAAGGCCCAAGAGTAGGAGTACAGAATAGTGTCCATTGGTTTTGGCTGTTAGTAGATCGTTTGTTAGTTTTAGAAGAGCAGTTTCTGTGCAGTGTTGAGGACAAAATCCAGACTGAAGGGGATCAAGAAGGCTATTCTCGGCAAGGTGGTTGCTCAGTCGGTTGTAGACTAGATGTTCAAGGAGTTTGGATAAAAGGGGAGCAAGGAGATGGGGCGTAGGTAGTTAGGATTGGTTGGGTCCAGTGAAGGCTTTTTAAGTATGGGGCTAACTAGTGCATGTTTTAGAGAGTTGGGGAAGAGGCCAGAAGAGAGGGAGAGATTGAAGATGTGGGTTAAAGAGTGTAGTGACAGTAACTAACGCCCAATGAGTATGCCAAATGGTGTATGTGAAATTGAATGTTTAGTGACAGAGTGCTGCAGGATAATGCGACAGAGGAACCCGTGAGCTAGACCTGAGTGACACTCTAGTGGCGAGGTCCTGGTAGGAATAGAAACTTGGTCGACTGGAAAGTAAGGGTGACATAAGTGCAATATATACAGTATCTCACAAAAGTGAGTACACCCCTCACATTTTTGTAAATATTTTATTATATTTTTTTCATGTGACAACACTGAAGAAATGACATTTTGCTACAATGTAAAGTAGTGAGTGTACAGCTTGTATAACAGTGTAAATTTGCTGTCCCCTCAAAGTAACTCAACACACAGCCATTCGTGTCTAAACCACTGGCAACAAAAGTGAGTACACCCTTAAGTGAAAATGTCCAAATTGGGCCCAAAGTGTCAATATTTTGTGTGGCCACCATTATTTTCCAGCACTGCCTTAACCCTCTTGGGCATGGAGTTCACCAGAGCTTCACAGGTTGCCATTGGAGTCCTCTTCCACTCCTCCATGGCAACATCACGGAGCTGGTGGATGTTAGAGACCTTGCGCTCCTCCACCTTCCATTTGAGGATGGCCTACAGATTCTCACAGGTCTGGAGCCATGCTTGGCCAGTCCATCACCTTTACCCTCTTTTTCAGCAAGGCAGTGGTCATCTTGGTGGTGTGTTTGGAGTCGTTATCATGTTGGAATACTGCCCTGCGGCCCAGTCTCCGAAGGGAGGGGATCATGCTCTGCTTCAGTATGTCACAGTAAATGTTGGCATTCATGGTTCCCTCAATGAACTGTAGTTCTCCAGTGCATGCAGCCCCAGACCGTGACACTCCCACCACCATGCTTGACTATAGGCAAGACATAATTGTCTTTGTACTCCTCACCTGGTTGCCTCCACACACGCTTGACACCATCTGAACCAAATAAGTTTATCTTGGTCTCATCAGACCATGGGACATGGTTCCAGTAATTCAAGTCCTTAGTCTGCTTGTCTTCAGCAAACTGTTTGCGGGCTTTCTTGTGCATCATCTTTAGAGAGGCTTCCTTCTGGGACGACAGTCATGCAGACCAATTTTATACAGTGTGCGGCGTATGGTCTGAGCACTGACAGGCTGACCCCTTCACCCCTTCAACCTCTGCAGCAATGCTGGTAGCATATGTTTATTTCCCAAAGACAACCTCTGGATATGACGCTGAGCACATGCACTTAGCTTCTTTGGTCAACCATGGCGAGCCCTGTTCTGAGTGGAACCTGTCCTGTTAAGCCGCTGTATGGTCTTGGCCCCCATGCTGCAACTCAGTTTCAGGGTCTTGGCAATCTTCCTTTAGCCTTGGCCAGGGATATGCAATTAGCGGATCTCCAGCTCTTGCAAAACTATAAGTCCCATGAGGCATAGCAAGACTCTGACAGCCGCAAGCATGACACCCAGAGACAGGAGCATGATGGGACTTGTAGTTTTGCAACAGCTGGAGGTCCGCTAATTGCATATACCTGGCCTGGGCCATCTTTTTGCAGAGCAACAATTCTTTTTTTCAGATCCTCAGAGAGTTCTTTGCCATGAGGTGCCATGTTGAACTTCCAGTGACCACTAAGAGAGTGTGAGAATGATAACACCAAATTTAACACACCTGCTCCCTATTCACACCTGAGACCTTGTAACACTAATGAGTCACATGACACTGGGGAGGGAAAATGGCTAATTGGGACCAATTTGGACATTTTCACTTAGGGGTGTGCTCACTTTTGTTGCCAGCGATTTAAACATTAATGGCTGTGTGTTGAGTTATTTTGAGGGGACAGCAAATTTACACTGTTATACAAGCTGTACACTCACTACTTTACATTGTAGCAGTGTCATTTTTTCAGTGTTGTCACATGAAAAGATATAATATAATATTTACAAAAATGTGAGGGGTGTACTCACTTTTGTGAGATACTGTATATATTGTGGGGGGTTAGCTCAAGGGGCATCACCTTCCCTGGGATAAAGGCAGTCCAAACAAAATTTTCTTAAAACTCATTGTAGCCAGTTTTTTTTAAAAGGTTGCATGAAAGTAAAACAAACAAAACAGAAAATAAATCCTTGCCATCCAGGCTCTTACTAAACATCTTCAGTTTCCCTAACTGAGCGCTGAAGGGCTTCTCCCAATCACCCACAAAACAAAGACAAAGCAAACCTTTTGTTTCAGTCATAAAGCAAACTTCCATTTCAAGCTCTCTCAGGTTTGATGGATCCTGAGTCCCAGACCAGAGCAGTCATCTGATCCAGACTTGCTTCCTTTATACCACCTGTTGATGGACCGCAAAATCTGGTCTGGAACCCACCCTGCCAAGGTGGGCGATAAAACCCAGGACCAGATTCCACCTTAGTTTCCTGCAAGTGGACGCATGAGTAGTGAAATATAACGTCCATTGATCACCTCGCCTTTCATAACACCACATATCCCCCCCCCCCTCTGCTCAAGCCCCTGTGGCTGAGCTACTGTCCCAACCAGACAATTGATATGGGAAAGGGCATCTGCATTATTTTGGAGTTTCCCAGCTGTATATTCCACTGTGAACCTAAATACTTGAAGAGCAAGGAACCACCTTGTCACCCGACTGTTTTTCTCCTTGGTATCACACATCTATTTAAGAGGGGCATGATCAGTGACTATTTTGAATGGTCTCCAAACATTTAATATTTCAGGTCATCTAAGGCCCATTTGATAGCTAAACACTCCTTCTCAACAATGGCATTGTTTTCTCATGTCTGTTGAGCTTTCTGCTAAGGTAAACCACTGGGTGCCCCTCCCCCTCCCCGACTTGGGACAGTACAGCACCCAGTCCCACATCAGAGACGTCTGTCTGCACCAAAAACTCCTTTGTGAAATCTGGGGTGACAAGCACAGGTTGTACACAAAGGGCTTGCTTCAACATTTGAAATGCCTTCTCTGCCTCAGGATTCCACTTGATTATGATCGACCCTCTACCCTTCGTCCGATTTGTCAGTGGGGCTGCAATGGTGGCAAAATTGGTTATATAATGCCTGTAGTACCCTGTGATCCCAAGAAATGCACAAACATGCTTTTTATTTATAGGTTGGGGCTACTTTTGAACTGCCTCAATCTTATTGATCTGAGGCTTGATCAGCCCCCGACCAATAATGTAACCAAGGTATTTGGCCTCCTCCAAGCCTATGGCACACTTTCTGCAGTTGGCAGTGAGTCCTGCTTTCCTAAGAGAATCTACTACTGCATGCAAGCCAAGCAAATTAGATTCTCAATCTGGGCTGCAGGTGACTACATAATCCAAATAGGCGGCTGCATATTGGCGACGTGGTCTTAAGGTCTGATCCATCATTCTCTGGAATGAGGCAGGAGATCCATGCAAGCCAAAAGGTATCTGCTCATACTGGAAGGACCCCTGGGGGGTAGAAACACAGTTTTCTCTTTTGCAGACTCTGTAAGGGGTGTCTGCCAATAACCTTTAGTCAGATCTAAAGTAGGTATGTACCGGGCACCTCCCAATCTGTCAACAAGCTTGTTGACCTGAGGCATTGAGTAAGCTTAGAATTTAGACACACTGTTCAACTTCCTGAAATCATTACAAAACCTTACAGTTCCATCTGGTTTTGGGACCAACACTATGGGACTTGACCAGTCACTGTGTGATCCCTGTATCATGTCCAGCTCTAACATGTTCTTTATTTCATTTGCAACTGCTTCCCGCCTAGTCACGGGTATTCTATAGGGCTTTACACCTGTTTCTGTAATTATGACATGCTGTATAACTGTGGTCATTCCAGGCAGGTGAGAGAAAAAATAATTCACAGCAGCGCCTGTGTTCTCATTAAACACACTATGTGAAAAAATTATAATGAATAAGCAGAACTAAAATCAATTCATGAAAAAAGTCCTTAGAAATAAAATAAAAAATTATAATAAAGTCCAACCCCAATTATGATGAATCAGTGTAAAATGCAGTACACCATTAGTCCTCCACCACCGTGCACATGTGCTCCAGACACCCTAATAAACTGAGGCTCACCATACATCAAGTAAAAAACAGCGTATTCAATATCCACCAGATAGACATGCTCCAATCACTTTGGTGAGACGACTCCTTAATTCCTATATCTATCACATTTATGAAAATAACCCCAACCTGATCAAAAGGGGTCTGCCAACATCCCATTCAAGTAGTAGCGAAAAGGTACTCCCCCAGTACATATAGCGGGACTTTAAAGGCAGTACAATGAAATTATAAAAAATACATTTTATTCCAGAAAAAGGAAGAACACAGAATTACAAACATGTGCCAAATCACATATATTGATTCAATATATGTGATTTGGCACATGTTTGCAATTCTGTGTTCTTCCTTTTTCTGGAATAAAATGTATTTTTTATAATTTCATTGTACTGCCTTTAAAGTCCCGCTATATGTACTGGGGGAGTACCTTTTCGCTACTATATCTATCACATCAGAGTCTCCACTCGCACATGGGAATATATAAAAAAGAGCCTCTCATAGTGCAACACTGTTATCAACTTAATGAATTTATTAAGCAAAGTAGTGCTTGTACATTTTAAATAAAATCAAAGGGCATTTATACTGGGATGTCGGTGCATTACCATGCTGCAGAGTCACCTGTCACCGCGCCACTCTGGTCCCGCATCCAGCTCCCTTACTGTTGCTGTGTAGTCATACCCTTGGACGCGTTTCGTCACATCCGACTTGTTCACCAGGGGTCCTTAATACCTGGACAAGCTCTTTGGCAATAGTTTTAGCTGAGGTATTACGCAAGGGAATGGCTTCAGGATATCGCATGGCATAGTCCAGTATTACCAGTATGTGCTGATGGCCCCGGGCAGACTTTACTACTGGTCCCATTAGATCCATGGCAATTCTTTCAAAAGGCACTTCAATGATTGGTAATGGTACCAGCAGACTGTGAAAATGGGGCAATGGCACAGAATACTGACACTCTGGGCATGACTCACAATATTCTTTGACATCTGCATATAACCCAGGCCAAAAGAATCTCTGGGTTATTCTCTCCTTGGTCTTTTCTATACCCAGATGTCCCACCATTATATGACCATGGGCTAAATCTAATACCATCCAGCGATAGGGTTTGGAAACCACAAATTGCTCTACCTCCTCCTACCCTTGCTTTACCACCTGATACAGCAAGTTATTTTTAAGAGCCATGTAGGGAAAAGACACCCCTATATTAGGTTCAACAGGTTCCCCATCTATCATTTTAATGTTTTCTCTGGCTCTATTGAGTGTGGTGTCTTTTAGTTGTTCCGTACAAAAATCATCTTTTGTTACCTCTAAGTCAGGCACCACATTCTGTCCACTCTCACTATTAGAGTCAGAGATGATTTCTTGTTCATTAACCTCCAGCTGGGGGCTGGATTCCTGCTCCTCCTTCTCCCCAGCCATTACAGAAAAAAGAAGTTTCAATTTTGTAATCAAAAGGGTCTGCTGTGAGTTCCAGTGTTTCCTCAGCAGGGGGACCTCTGTCCTCCCGACTCCTTTTGTTTTCCCATAAACTCCAAAAGTTGGGAACATCTCTCCCCACTAGGGCTTCATGAAGCAGTGAGGGTACCACCCCCACTGAATGTGTCAATATGTCCCAAGGGGTATCAATCTCAACCACAGCAGTCTGGTAGTCACGTGTGTCACCATGTATGCAAATAACCCCAATAGTGCTAGGGTGTAACTTTGCAGGATTTACACAATCACCTTTGACTAATGTCACCACACTACCAGAATCTAGCGGAGCCGTGACTGGCTTTCCATCAACTGAAATTACACACATTTGTTTCTCCATGCGTTCCTGACATGTTGCAGTACATGTCACCTGTGCAAAAAGAGACATGCATTTTTTTCAAGTAAGCATTATCACATTGCATTGGTTCATCATTTAGGGAACAGTTAGCAGCAATATGACCAAACGCATGGCAGCGATAACATTTTATGTGTTCTGTACCCAGTCCTCTAAATGGCTTCAGTGACCTTCCTGACCTATTGGCCAGTCTCCAGGTACTGAGCCCATAGTCTCATTATCTGTGGCAACAGTCTTGTAATTTTTCCCCATGCCCTTGAACCCTGGAACAGGTTTACGAGATCCTCCGGGCTGTTTTTCACCCCTATAGACATTGGAATGGGGCACGGATGGGTTCAACAAATCCTCAGCAGCTATATATCTCTCCACCAGGTCCACCAGCTGGTTTGCAGTCTTAGGGTCCCCTTGGCTGACCCTCTTCCTCAAAGTGGCAGGGAGCACCCGTAAATAATGGTTAATGACTACACACTCCACAATATTAGGGCCTGGCAAAGTCTCTGGCTGCAGCCACTTCTTTGAGAGGTGTATTAAGTCAAACATTTGGAAGCGGAGTGGCTTGTCAGTACTGTATGGCCACTGATACACCTGTTGAGCCCAGACTGCAATGGTAACGCCCATGCGTGCAAGCATCTCAGCTTTCAGTGTCTCATAATCCTGGCCAGCATCTGGTTCCAGGTCACAATAGACCTTTTGGGGTTCTCCTGTCAGAAAGGGCGCTAGCAGTCCTGCCCATTGCTCTTTTTGCCATCCTTCTAGAACAGCGACTCTTTCAAAAAGTTGTGAGGTACGCTTCCACATCATCTGCAGGAAATAGCTGGCATGCACCATTTTCTAATCCACCGGCAAAGGACTTGCAGATCCCTTCTTTAACTTCATCAAGGCCTCCGCAAACTGGCGATTTGTCTCCTGCTGCGCTGCATTGACCTCTGCGACTTGGCGATTGCTTTCCTGCTGCTGGCTATTGTTTTCATACTGGATTGCAGTGGCCTGCAGCAGAGCTTTTAACACATCCTCCATCTTTCTTCTTGTTTAGGAAGATACCTGTGAAAATCCACCATCTGTGGGGGGTTAGCGCAAGGGGGATCACCTTCTCTGGGAAAAAGGCAGTCCAAATGGCAGGTTTTCTTAAAAGTAGCCACTTTTATTTTAAAAGGTTGCATGAAAGTAAAACAAACAAAACAGAAAATAAATCCTTGCCATCCAGGCTCTTACTAAACATCTTCAGTTTCCCTAACTTAGCAATGAAGGGCTTCTCCCAGTCACCCACAAAACAAAGACAAAGCAAAGCTTTTGTTTCAGTCATAAAGCAAACTTCAGTTTCAAGCTCTCTCAGGTTTGATGAATCCTGAGTCCCAGGCCAGAGCAGTCATCTGATCCAGACCTGCTTCCTTTATACCGCCTGTTGATGGACACAAGTAGACTGCAAAATCTGGTCCGGAACCAACCCTGTCAAGGTAGCTGGTAAAACCCAGACTGGATTCCACCTTGGTTTCCTGCAAGTGAACGCATGCGAGGAGAAACATAACGTATATTGATCACCTCGCCTTTCATAACACCACAATATAAATATATATATATATATATTTTTTTTTTTTTTTTAATTTACCTGAACGAGCTGTCCCACCCCTGTTATGTGAGTGACCCTGGTGAAGATGCGATCCCTATGTTTTTGTTTTTTTTTTACCTGAGGAAATAATGTGCAACCTGGAGCAGGATGGAACTCGAACTCGACTGACCTAAAAGAGAAATGACAGGGAAAACGCTGAGTGGCTAATATGCAAATGCCAGTAGACACGAGTGGCCAATTAAGTACCACTAAGTGCCACTAAAATGATGTGTGGTCGATTGTGTGCCACAGAGAATGTGCTTGGAGCGATTGCGAGGAATAAAGCAACCGCAACACACTAAATTTGGAACAACAGACTCACGAACACGAAGTGAGCTGTAAGAATCGGCCTGATGACGTAACAAATCGCACACTGGAACTGACAAAGAGCATGGGAGAGTGGGCTGCTTAAATACTCCCCGGGCTCCTCCCATAAATTCAGGCCACCATGCTGGCCATTATATATGTACTTTATATATTATTTTTATTACTATAATTTTTTAGTTATTGTCCTCTATATACATCCAATTCAATGTTTTGTTATCTTTATTATTATTATTTTTCATTTTATTTTTGTATGCACAGAATCACATTATATACCTAGTTACATAGTCAGTGAGGCTGGAAAAAGACACAAGTCCATCAAGTCCAACCCATGTGTGTGTTTTATTTTATGTCAGTAATACGTTGTATATCCCCCAATGTTGTGGTCCCTTAGGTGTGCATCTAGTAGTTTTTTAAAATTATCTATACTACCAGCAGAAACCACTGTTTCTGGAAGCGAATTCCACATTCGCACAGCTCTTACCGTAAAGAAACCCCTACGCATCTTAAGGTTAAAACGCCTTTCTTTCATTCTTAGTGAATGGCCGCGTGTTTCCTTGTTTTCCCTTGCACTGAATAGTATTGCCCCTATAGCGGGGTCACCAGTACAGTATTTGTACATTGAAATCATATCCCCTCTCAAGCGTCTTTTCTCCAGAGAGAACAAGTTCAGTGCTTTTAATCTTTCCTCATAACTTAGGTCCTCTAATCCCTTAACTAGCTTTGTTGCCCTTCTCTGAACCCTTTCCAATACCAGGACGTCCTTCTTGAGGACCGGTGCCCAGAACTGGACGGCATACTCCAGGTGCGGCCTCACTAGGGACTTGTACAATGGGAGAATTATTGATTTATCCCTGAAGTTAATCCCTTTTTTGATGCATGCCAACACTTTGTTAGCTTTGCTTGCAGCAGCTTGGCATTGCATGCCACTGCTGAGCCTGTTCTCCACTAGGACCCCTAGGTCTTTTTCCATCCTTAATTCCCCCAGGGGCTCTCCCCCTAGTGAGTAATTTGCTTTCATGTTCTTGGTACCCAAATGCATTATCTTACATTTTTCTACGTTAAATCTCATTTGCCACTTGTCTGCCC
>BLSH010143069.1:184963-205678 GCA_018402905.1 Glandirana rugosa | reverse complement strand
TCACTGTATATATAGTCTACACTGAATGCAGAGTATATATAAATATATACTAGGCTGTATATATATATTAACCACTTCAGCCCCGGAAGGATTTCCCAGTTTAGGACCAGATTTGTGATTTGGCACTGCATCGCTTTAACTGACAATTGCGCGGTCGTGCGGCATTGTACCCAAACAAAATTTGCTTCTTTTTTCCCACAAATAGATCTTTCTTTTGGTGGTATTTGATCACCTCTGCATCACTTAAATTTGACTCGAACAGCCAGCCCATCCCTAGAAGGGTGTAGAGAAAACCGATTAGTGATCCAAGTGTTCATAAAACTCTGTATTGTGATCAAATTCCCTTGCACCATCCAAGGTCCACCCTGTGTGCCCTAGCAGCTCACCTCAGGTAAAGACCACACAGCATGTCACTATGCATTCTCCTCTCCTCCGATCTCAAACACAGGATTGGACAGGTCTGGCAGTTTTTGGTAATCAATATTTCTCCCAATAGACCGTTAAAGATTCTCCTCTCCTCCACTCAGCAATAACCATGTGAGATAAGAAAAATCCCCATTGTGTAGTATTCCCAAAAAACATTTTAATAAGTAATAGAAACTCACCTAAAAGTAGATGAAAATTGGCATCAATAACATAGGACTTCCGCTCTTGGCTGCGACTGGAGGTGACTTTACTTGGCTCCTCCCGATGCATTGTGTCACCAACCATGTGACTTCCTCATGGCCCTGAGAAAGTGACATGCTGCCACCAGTAGCTGTAACTTTATTAAAGTGGATGTAAACCCAATTTATGAAATTTGACCTGGGCACATATATCTGTAGTGTTTAGTTATTTCTCTTCAAAGCCCTGAGTGCCTTGTGCTCCTGTTGTTTCGTTTCTCTGTTATCAGCATGTAAACTTCTGACAAGTTCTCCAAGCTGGGAGATAAAAGCATCCTGACGTTTGTGTCGGGGAAGGTTGCTATAAATAGATTAGCAGAGAGCTGGTCTTGTCACAGCACAGCTCTGAAAGTGTCTTCGTTCTTCTGCCAATGTGGAGAGGGGGTGTGTGCCTTTCCTCCAATCAGCTTTCTTCCAGTGTAAGCCAAGACTACACACATACAGCTGAATGAGGAAGTGAAACTTCTAACCCGATGTAAGAATTCTAAAGAATATAGAAAGGGAAAGAGAGCAGATATGCATGAAAAACTTATGTAGGAAGATTAGTTTCATCCCTGTGTATCATCTGAGACTGTTCACTTCACTGGGTATACGTGAGGGTTTACATCCACTTTAACCACTTCAATACCAGGCACTTAGAACACTTCCCACCCAGACCAATTTTCCGCTTTCAGTGCTGTTGCGCTTTGAATGAGAATTGCGCGGTCGTGCAACGTTGTACCCAAACAAAATTTTTATAATTTTGTTCCCACAAATAGAGCTTTCTTTTGGTGGTATTTGATCACCCCTGCGGTTTTTATTTCATGCGCTACAAATAGAAAAATACCAAAAATTTTTGAAAAAAAAAGTTCTTTGTTTCTGTCACAAAACTTTGTATAAGTAAATTTTCTCCTTCACTGATGGGCACTGATGTGGCTACACTGATGGGCACTGCTGAGGCTAGACTGACAGGCACTGATGAGGCAGTACAGATTGGCACTGATGAGGTGGCACTGATAAGTTTTCACTGATGATGGTGCACATATGCAGCACTGGCGGGCACTGATAGGCGGCACTGATAAGGGACACTGATGGGCACTGATACATGGCAGTGATATGCGGCACTGATGGACACTCATAGGCGGCACTGACAGGTGGCACTGGGCACTGATAGGTGGCACTGCTGGGCACTGATAGGTGGCACTTTTATGTAGCACAGGTGGGCACTGATAGGTGGCACAGGTGGTCACTGATAGGTGGCACTGGTGGGCACTGGTGCATATAGCACTGTTAGTGCCATCCCTACAGTGCACTGTATTGCCCTTACCTGGTGGTCTAGTGGGAGCTCCCTGGTGGTCCTGGGCAGCCTCCATGTTGTCTCCCTGGTGGTCCTGGGCGGCCTCCTCATGGTGTCCCAGGGGGGGCTCCCTGGTGGTCCTGGTCGGCTCCCTGGTTGTCCAGTGGGGTGATCCTAAGGGGAACTGTGCTGAATGTTCAGCGCAGCCCCCCCTATCAGGAGAGCAGCCATTCGGCTCTCCACTGCTCAGGTCTGCAGACCTTAGCAGAGGAAAAGCCGATAAATGGCTCTTCCTATTTACACTGTGATCAGCCGTGATTGGTCACGGCTGATCACATGGTAAAAGACTTCCGATGGAACCCCTTTTACCTCGGTCGGTAATGCGGTGGGTCAGACTAACCCACGGCACCACCGATCACCTCGATGCGCACCACCATGGGCGCGCGATCGTGGATTATCCTGAGGACGTCAACAGACGCCCAGTCAGGATAATGAACTCCCCGCCCGGCCGTCATTTGTCAATAGGCCGGGCGGGAAGAGGTTAAGGACTCATACATACAGGCGTTTTTTACAGCCACGTGTTTTAGCGTTTTTTTACAGCTCTCTATGTTATTCAATGGCCCCTTAAAAACGCTGACGTTTGAGCAGTAAAGGGCGTCGGCGTTGGTGAGCTGAAACTAGAACGTGGGATCAGCGCGTTCCGAGGCTGTAACGTTTTGGCGTTTTTGACGCCGACGCCGCAAAACGCTCACTAACACTCACTAATGCTCACTAACGCTGTACCGACATTAACCAGCGTTTTTGACGCCGACATTTTCAGGTTAAAAAATATCAGAGGAATGTTTGTTTTTTTTTAAAAATGCATATTGACGCCGACGCTCACTAACCCTCACTAACGCAGATGCAAAACGCCAAAAAAACGCTGACTTATCCCTGACATCGGGCCTGACATTTTGCTTATTTTTTCTCATACGCTGTGCGTATGAGGCCTAATACCATGATAAAAAGGGCAGAGTGTGTACAAAGGACTTCCACAATTTAGATGTGCCTATAGAGCAGCTTGAGATTTAAATACAGGCCTAAGTGGAAGAGCACTGGTAAAGCAGGTGTTAGCTGCAAAGTTCAGTTTGTGATAGGTCAGATTGAAGTCCATGTAGCTTGATAGAGTTGGGCAGTGCCATTTACACAGGGTCCCAGTGCTGGAGATAAGAATAGTGCTCAAGCTCAGGTTTTTCTAACCTAGGGTTGCCACATGGCCAGTTTTTTCCAGCTGCTGTCCAGATTTTTAACCACTTGCCAACCGCCAACCCACAATGTGCTGCAGGTGAGCCGCAGCTGTAGGTAAAGTGATATACCCATACATCACTGCCAACTTCCGGGTTTAGGGTGCGTGCATGCACACCCTTTGCCCGGCTCTTATGGTGATTGCACACAGCTGGAGCCTGTCAGCAAGTCCCGGCCAATAATTCATGGACGGGACCTGCTGATTGGCTGTGTACAATCACAGCCCAGAACTCT
Organism: Glandirana rugosa; assembly: GCA_018402905.1. Lineage (NCBI taxonomy): Eukaryota > Metazoa > Chordata > Amphibia > Anura > Ranidae > Glandirana > Glandirana rugosa. Next base: position 202,222 of record BLSH010143069.1, on the reverse strand, counting down.
GTGTTGGTAAACAATACAGAGCTCTGTATCGAGTGAGCGATCTGTCAGTTCTCATCCCTGCAATGCTCCCAGACTGGGAGCTCCCTCTAGGCCCCGACAGCCTCCACACTATTCCATCTCCAGATCTTCCATCCGAACTCTCCTCCCAGACTGGGCTGACCCCAGGTATTTAAGGAGGCCTGCCCCCTGCCAATCCAGGTTGGGGATTGGTCAGAGCTCCTTAACATACCTTAGGAAGCTTCACCTCCTCTTCCCCGCCCTTTCTTCCAGAACTTTCTGATCCAAAAAAGAGGGGTTACCAAGGGGTGTCACTACCTGCAGTCACCAGTCACTCCCTAGGCCACCCGACCCAGAATCAAAACAATGAGGCCTGACTTCCATTCAAGCCTGACTAAGATTATCTCACCTACACAAATATCTCTCTCTAGGCACCTACCTATGGTAGAGGGCGCTACACTATAAAAGCCTAGGTAGAAGCTGCACAACTTAAAAAGCAAAGAAAGCAACAAAAAAGGTCATTTGGAACTCAAGGAGGATATTGGGAGGAAAAGATTTGCCTAGGTTTAATGGGCCATAAGTGTTATTTTTTAACTATGTGCATTTTTTTAAGATTATGATGGAAAAGATAGCAGCTAGGGATTTCAAGGGAACTGCTAGGGAACTTGATAACCAAGAAATAGATTTCCCAAGACACCACACTCTTAGGTTTGGCATACCTGCTTCCTTTTTACTTCTTCCAGTAGCCCTTGGTATATTCCATTTAACGTGTTTGGTAGAAAAGTTTAGAAGAAACTATCAAAAAGAGGGGGGTCAAAGTAGTCATTAATTTAGCAAAACATTCATTTTTATAGTGCTGCCTGTTTAGTTACTGTAGAAAACGGCATTCCCACCAAGCACAATATTAAAATGTTAATACAATCAGTGTGGATTGTAAAATTTTCCCATATACAGGCAGTCCTCTAGTTACAAAAATCTGACTTACAAGCGACTCCTACTTACAAACGGAAGGGAGACAACAGGAAGTGAGAGGAAATCTACCCCTAGGAAGGGAATTCACTCCTGTAAGAGTTATCATGGGAAAAATGTGTCTCCACTGAAGCTTTATCACCAATCCTTGTTTCCGCAGCTACGCAAAATTTTCAGAATTAAATTTTCACAGGGACAAAAAGTGAGGTAAAACTTATAAACAGAAGCACAGGCAGCAAAACAAACCTTACAGGGGTGTTACCCCAGCCCTATGCTATCCAAAAAAACATAAAAATTATTGTTTTGGCTGGAGTTACACTTAAAAAATGTACCTGTTCCGACTTCCAAACAAATTCAACTTAAGAACAAACCTATGTTGTTTGTAACCCGGGGACCGCCTGTATCCTTTCTGGCTGTGTGGCAATATGTCCACCCTTTGCTTCCTACTCCACACTAAGGTTGCTACCAGTAGGCCACCCATCAAGCCTCCAGTTAGATATCAGGGAACATTTCTGGCAGCCAAAAATATAGGACAGAATAGCTAGTATTGCAGTCTAGATCTCTTGCTTCCTTTCCAGTGCAGACCCAGGGAGACAGCCAGTCTATAGTATTAATGGCCAGCAGCAGCAATCCACTAACCAGTCTGCCAAGCCAATACTTAGACACAATTTTACTTACCAAACCAATATTACATAGCCAAAACTGTATGTTAAGAAATACACTTGTGCCGCCTATATAAATGTGAATATCTGCAGCTGCTATCCCAAACCTTTTGGTTGTGCAATACAAATTTAAATTCCTGCACAGTGCATTAGTAATTAGATATAAAACAGTTAATGTCTAAATCAGTATTCATACCTTGAGGACTCAAAGTGCATAGCTCCTAAATCCAGCTTGTCTCGTTTTGCGACACTGCTTTGCACATATCAGTACCCCTCCAATGTTTATCTATTTTATCTATGCCGTAAAACATAAGCAGGCTGGGATCTCGATTGTGGTGTAGCCTAAAATGGTTTGAAAGGCTATGCTCCTTAAAGCCCCATTGTTAAGGTGCTCACACACAACCTTACTGTCAACTTCCGTGCAGTGAGGCCAATGTATTGCTGGACACACGGACAAGAAAGCAAATAGGTATCATGGATACTCTGACAAGTTATACGTTTTTTAATTGGGTACTGTTTATGGGTGATATTAGATTGAAATGTCACAGTTTTCCTACTCCTGTTTATTACTGTCCTACATGGTTTATACCTGCCACATGTGTAAAACCCTTTGTGGTCTAGGAATGTTCCCAACTTTTTTGGGGGATCTGGTACATTATGCACCAGTCTATTCCTGAGGTTTGGTGCCCTTTGGCACACAAACCTTGGTCTACTGGGTAAAGTGGTAGCCAATATATTATCTCTTAACAAGATAGGCCAGTGTTTTCGTATCACGTTTTCAAAAATCTCTATAACAGTTGTTATAATCAGTCAGGAAGACAATGTTGTGTTCTTCCTTCCCCCTGGATTTATTCTTTGGCAATTCTACCCAATCCAAATTCTGCATCTGTTGTTTTAACTTCTGTAGTGGTTGATCTTTGCACCCTTTCGCTTTAAATCTATCAATAAGCAAATCTGCCTGATGACTGAATTCTTATCTCTCTTTACAGTTACGGAGAAGCCTCTTAAGTTGCCCCTTAGGTATTCCCCTTATCCACTTTGGGTGGTGACAGCTGTGTATTGGGATATACCCATTACGATCTGTTATCTTGAAAAATGTTTTGGTATACAGTTTGTTCTCTATTGTATATAATACCAGATCCAAAAAATTGATTTGTTCACGATCCCAGCCACCTAACGAACGTACTATCATATGCATTGATTTTAATTTCTTCCAGAAAGTCTTTAAATCCCTCCTCCGTGCCTCTCCATATAATAAGCACATCATCTATGTATCTTTTTTAGATCTCCAGTTCCTTTCTTGACTTTCCAAATATTTCCCCCTGTTCCCATCTGCTAAGGAAAATATTCTCCACACTGGGTGTATACTTTGCCCCCAAAGCAACACCCTTGTGCTAACGGTAGAAATCTCCATCATGCCAAAAGTAGTTGCTACTCATAGCAAGTTCAAGGGCCTCTACTGAATGTTTGCTGGGCTGGTAAATCACTAGTAGTTTGGGGGCTTCTGGCATAAGATATCCCTTTTGTTCAAAATACCTTTGCTGTGTGCTTTTTTAAAAGCTTTTTGTACCTTGCTCTATATTTAGTTGTAGGGTTTTGTTTTAGTTTTTCATACATAGTTGTATCGCTGATCTGTTAATTTCCCTGGTATAGTCATCTTTACTCATTATAACTATTCCCCCCTTATCAGCGGGGCAGATTACCACATATTTTCTAGCTCTCTAATTCCTGCCCATATAACCCTTTTAGCTCTCTTGTGCTTATTATTCATGAGTTTTATTTATTGTGCATAAATTGTTAATAGCAACAGGGCACAGTGGTAAATATTTAATAAGTAATACCTTCCTTAGCCACAAGATGGCCAACAAGGGGTCCCCCAGATCCCATGCCTCCTATGTGAATCAGTACCCCTACCCATCCACCAAAAAAGGGTCAAAAAGAAATAAAAACGCACACTGTTTTTGACAATTCCTTTATTAAAAAAAAAAAAAACGTTCCCCAAAGTAGATTCAACGTCAACCTCCACGCCCGCTGCACCGTGGTGACGTCACACCCGGCCCCCTCCTTAGCAACCAGCCCAATGCGATAACACATAAAATATGCGGTAATTACTGCATTCTCAAAACTTTACCGCAGTAGTTATTTACCATACAATTCTTAGTGAATTGAACATTTACACATTTGTTACTGCATTTTTTTCAGCATTATGTAACTCTTAGTTAATTGACCCCTTTAACTGCTTCATATCAGTCACAGTAACGGTCTTGAGTATCCCTGACTGTTTTGGAATTGCAGTAGCATGTGTGCAAATTTGGCTTTATTACTAGCACAAATAAGAACAACAAATCAATCAATTGAATGTCACTACGATTCGCTCACAAAGGCCTACTTTCAGATCAGATGCAAGTATATTCTATACATTGCTAGCTTTACACACATATATTACATTTTGTGGATTTCAACAGGTTTGTTAGTATACCTTTTTCATCATAGTATTATTCCCATTAAAATTATTTCAAATCCTATGTTTTGTTGACCATGAAAAACAAATTATTTTTCAGTGACTTAAGTCATTTAGATTTTTGGATACATTCATATGCAGACTAATGAGCAGCAAGTGGTTCAGCAACCATCAATCATAATGACTCCAAGCAAAAAAGAGAAATAAACAAATATGGGATCATTATTGTAAATATAAGAGATAGAATATACCACAGGTCATTTACAAACTGAACACTGAAATTACCACAGGTCATTTACAAACTACAAAATATGCTGGCAAGCAAAGTGTTCCATTATGCTCCAATGCACAAAGTTGTTTGCCTGGAGCATTGCTAAACTAGTTCATTCATCGTGTTTTGGGTAATCCCACTATGACAGAGAAAGATGCCAATGTTTGAACATACTGGAGCCCATAAGATAATATGCAAGATAAGAGCAGTAAAAAGATCAGTTTGAATTCCAACCTAAGATTCTTATTAAGGGGCCAAAAACGTCATTCTAAAGGTTCACACCAGTTAAACTTTAAACATAAGCTTTTAACTGTACACATGAATTTATATAAGTGTATACAGTTTTCACTTGGTTGGATAGATTGGTGAGGAGTTAGGATAAGGTTAACCACTTCAGCTCTGGAAGGTTTTACCCCATTCCTGACCAGGCCATTTTTTGAGATACTGCACTGCGTTGCTTTAACTGACAATTGCGCAGTTGTGTGACACTGTACCCAAATAAAATTGACGTCCTTTTTTTCACACAAATAGAGTTTTCTTTTGATGGTATTTGATCACCTCTGCGGTTTTTATTGTTTGAAATACAAACAAAAAATTGCCGACAATTTTGAAAAAAAAACAACATTTTTTACTTTCTGCTATAAAACAATCCAATAAAAAATTTTAAAAATCAAATGTCTCCATCAGTTTAGGCCAATATGTATTCTGCTAGATGTTTTTGTTAAAAAAAATCACAATAAGCATATATTGATTGATTTGTTCAAAAGTTATAACGTCTACAAACTATGGGATAGCTTTATGAAAGTTTTTTAAATGTTTTTACTAGTAATGGCGGCAATCAGCGATTTTTAATGGGACTGCGACATTACGGCGGACAAATCTGACACTAAGTGACACTTTTTGGTGATCGGTGCTAAAAAAAAATTGCACTGTCACTGTATAAATGACACTGGCAGGGAAGGGGTTAACATCAGGGGGCGATCAAAGGGTTAACTGTATTCCCTGGGAGTGCTTTCTTACTGTATGGGGGATGGCCTAACTGAAGAAAGACAGAAATCCATGTTCCTGCTTAGCAGAAACACAAGATCTCTGTCTTTTTTACTAGCAGACTGGCGATCTGCCTTGTTCTCTCTCCGAGCGATTGTCGGGTTTCCAGCGGGCATTGGGTCTGCCCAAACCACTGATTGGCTCCTGCTGTGACCAATCACAGCAGGAATGGGGCTCTGGCAGTGTGTGGGCACACCCCAGAGCTGAAGAGAGAAATCACGCACAGGTACGTGATTTTGCACTTAATGGCCACCCTGCCGCAGTATATTTATGTGGGATGGTCCTTAAACAGTTAAAACTCCTTTCAGTTTATTTTTGCTGTCTGTGAATCATTAGGGAAATATTCCTTTACTTCCTGTCCCAGCAATACAACATATCCCCAATGAAATTTGTCCTAACTTCTTGTTCTGAGGACAACTCCAAAATTTGGCATTTACCCTAGCTTTCTTTCTCAGTAACAATTGTCACATATATAAACAGAGGGGGCAATCACCCCACTGGGGACTCAAACAACAATAAAAATTAGACAGAAAATCTAACCCTTCCCCACTCTATCCAAAAATGTAAAAGAATGGCTTTGCCTAGAGATAGACTTTAATCTCTTTACCGCCGCTCACCACATAAATACTGCGGCAGGGCAGCCGCTCTGCGTCGGATCACATACATAGTACGTGATCCATGTGCCGGGGTAGAGAGCACGCCCGCAGGCCCCCCGATGCCCCAACTGTGCTGCGATTGGTTGCAGCACCAACCAATCAGTGGTTGCCTGCCACTTATTGGTCGCTGGCACCCGATGATCGGCTATCGACATTACCACAGAGAGCCCTGTGTAGGTAAAGAAACACAGGGTTCTTCTCTGACAGCAGCAATGTGCTCTTTTTTCTTCCAGCAAAGCAGTAAAAAAACAGCACACACAGTAACACATGTTGGCCACACATTTAACCCCTTGATCGGCTTAGATGTTAACCCCCTTGCCTGCCACTAGTACAGTGACAGTGCATATTTTTTAGCCCTGATCATTGTATTGGTGTCACTGGTTCCCAAAAAAGTGTCAAAAGTGTCAGTTGGGTGTCCAATTTGTCAGCCGCAATATCGCAGTCCCGCTATAAGTCGCTGATCGCTGCCATTACTAACAAAAAATAAAAATTCCATAAATCTATCCCATAGTTTGCAGACACTATAACTTTTGCACAAACCAATCAATATACACTTATTGGGATTTATGTTTACAAAAAATATGTAGTAGAATACATTTTGGCCTAAATTGATGAAAAAATTTGATTTTTTACTTTTTTTACTGGATGTGCTTTATAGCAGAAAGTAAAAATATTGTTTTTTTTTTTTTTTTGTAAATTGTCGTTCTTTTCTCGTTTATAGCGCAAAAAATAAAAATCGCAGAGGTGATCAAATACCACCAAAAGAAAACTCTATTTGTGGGGAAAAAGGACATACATTTTATTTGGGTACAACGTCGCATAACTGCAGTCAGTTAAAATAACGCAGTGCCATAATGCAAAAAAATTGGCCTGGTCATGAAGGGGGGGTAAATGTTCTGGAGCTGAAGTGGCTAAAGTGGATCTTCACCCTCTAAACCACGATCCCTCCTCTCCACCCCTCCTCCAGTCCTGTGCACCAATTGCATTCTTTTTTTTTTTTTTTTCCTTTATTTACCTTTTTTCTTATTACAAAATTGTCTGGTCTCACCACCCCTGCACGTCATTTGCCTAGGTGAATGACGTGCACTGTCCTCCCTTTGCCTCCTGTTATATGCACATCACCTATCCCAGGAGTCAAAGCCTTTCATTTAGTAAAGATGGAGGGCGCCGGCTGAACCTGGAACAGCCAACAGCCTCTTGATGACGTCACACCAAGACATCGCAGCGCGGGACTGAGCGCTGCCAGAAGAGGAGGGGATCTTAGTTGGGCAATGCTGGTATCGCTGGGTGGGTAAGTATCTGAAATCTGCAGAGCTCACCACCAGGTAAGTAGGGATTTTAAAAAAGTTTCCTACTCTAAACAAAATAGACAAAAAAGCTTTTGCTTTTTTGTTGGTTTATGATTTGCAAACAAAAATGTAGTGAGAAGGCCTGACAAAACAATCTATTCAGTTTATATCCAATCAAGCAGGCATTTTACAACACAGTTGGTGTTAATACTTATTATTCTAACAGAATAAATCAAGCAAAATCTGACTGTGATGATTCTTCATCTAAGCATTGCTGTCGAGTAAAGTCCATTACAGTTACTTTTATCAGAAATCCATTTTCTTACCTGTGTTATGACCATTGGATGAAAACAAGAAATGAGTTCAAGATATGCACAAAATTGTCTATGTAGTTGATGTAGCGCCTCTGCCCTAGGCTGGCTAAATCTAGTATATAGCTCTGGTATAGCCAGCTTAACTGCGATTCATTTTTCAGATCTGCGTGGGCTTTCCCCAAACCTGGTGGTTGATTGCTCCTGTCTGCTGCTGGAGGAATCTTTCGCCTTCTACAGAGGCGGAATGGAGATCTGCCAATGTAGATCCCTGTTCTGTCAGGGGACATGATAGAGATCTACTGTTCCCAGTGATCAGGAACAGTGGGATCTGTCATGTCCCTGCCAGCCCAGCCCCCACACAGTTAGAACACACATATGGATATCTGTGGGTCTCCCGGGGAGGGGTACACTTTTGGTGGTGGGGTACCTGCCTGACTTTAGTCTCATTGTGGTTTTCTCTTTCTTTCTTTCCCCATGGCACAATTGTCTGTCTCACCACCTATGTGGGATAGATAATTGAAGTACTATTTGGGCCATTTTGATGGTCTGACCATGTCTACCATTTATGTGGTTCTGTTTTGGAGCAATCGTGTTTGACCCTTGATATCTATCAAGACAAACTTACAGGTACCATTTTTATAGCTATATACAGAATGTTTTCTGTGTTTTTATGGAAGCATGTTGATCGTGCCCACTCTAAGCTTCTTGCTTCTACCTATCCCCTATCCTGTTGTTCCCCTATATGGGTACTCGCCATTATTAATTCTAAAACCAAGAATACAACCTAAAATAAGAAGGACTCCCAAAAGAGGGTCATGTCCCGATCTTAACATGTAGTGGCCTTAAATTATCCTCAAGGATAAAATGCATATGCATATGAATAATAGCAAATACAAAAGTACCATTTCTTTTTAAGGGACCATTTATCTATGTAATATTGTTCTACTCTGCAGCCTAAACTTTGGGACTTTTCTTCCCTGGGATTGGATCTGGCTTAGTTGACTTTTTCAGCAGAAGTATCTTACCCTGATGTGTTAATCAGGTAATTTAGAAAAAACGTTCAATACTATGATTAATGACGTATATGGTTGGTTCGGTATATGTATAATAAGTAAAATAATTTGGGAAGTTTTTACTTCCATAAGAACATATTTATATAATGTTAGCATGTTTTGTTGAGATTGTTGTATATAAAATGTGTTTGTTATTCATTTAGAATTTATCCACGCCTATAAAAAGTTCCTGATGAAGCAAAGAACTGCGAAACATGTTGAACATACACGCAATGTGATAAAATTCCGAGTTTGCTTTTCAACTGTATTCCAGTGGTGGTATTGTAATGTACACTACCACATGTAATGGATTTTATATCTTTTGAACTCTTTTGCATATCTACATGATAAAATAAAAATTAGTATTTTAAATTTATTTTGTATCTCATTTTGTTGGCAGCATAAAAATCCCATTTCTATATATATTTGTTTATTCCACACATAGGGAACACAGTTAACCCCTTGATCACCCCCCTAGTGACAGTGACATTTATACAGTAATCAGTGGCTATTTTTAGCTCTGATCGCTGTTTAAATGTCATTGGTCCCACAAAAGTGTCAAAAGTGTCCGTTCTTTCTGCCGCAATAAAATCGCAGATCTCCGCCATTACTAGTAAAAAAAAAGAAGAAGAATGCCATAAATCTATTCCCATAGTTTGAAGACGCAATAACTTTTGCGCAACCCAATCAATATATGCCTATTGTGATTTTTTTGTTACCAAAAATATGTAGAATACATATCAGCCTAAACTGATGGATACATTTGCTTTTTTATATATATTTTTGGATCTGTACTATAGCAAAAAGTAAAAACCGCAGAGGTGATCAAATACCACCAAAAGAAAGCTCTATTTGTGGGAAAAAAGGACATCAATTTTGTTTGGGTATAGCGCTGCATGCCCGTGCAATTGTCGGTTAAAGCAATGCAGTACCGTATCTCAAAATTAAGGGGGCAAATCCTTCCAGGGCTGAAGTGGTTAAACACAGCATACACACAGTATGAACGCATATTCAATAAAAATAAATGTATTCCAATGAGCCTAATTTACAACATTACAGTACTCTCATGAAAACAGAATGTACTGTAAATGCATGTCAATATGCACTAATGCACCATACACACACATGATATGTGTAAATACAACTTAGTAAAAAAAAGATAATAAATTCAAAAATTATTCTAAAAACACACCTCAGATGCACTAAAACCACATTTAAATGTACTGCAAGCACACTAAAAATGCATGCAAATGCCGATGCAGACACGCACCAAGCAGAGATTGTGATGTAAACCAACTCTTGGAGTGGTGGTGTCCAATAAGATAAATGCAATTTATTTTAAAGTGGACCTTGCACCTTAAAAGCCAGGTCTGCTTTTTCCTTTAGATAATACACTATATTACCAAAAGTATTGGGAGGCCTGCCTTTATACACACGAACATTAATGGCATCCCAGTCTTTGTCTGTAGGGTTCAATAGTGAGTTGGCCCACTCTTTGCAGCTATAACAGCTTCAACTCTTCTGGAAAGGCTGTCCACACATTTGTAAGGTCAGGCACTGATGTGGACAAGAAGGCCTGGCTCGCGGTCTGCGCTCTAATTCATCCCACTGGTCCAAATCATTTGGTGGAGGGGGGGTTATGGTGTGGGGTAGTATTTCAGGGGTTGGGCTTGGCCCCTTAGTTCCAGTGAAGGAAACTCTTAAGGTGTCAGCATACCAAGACATTTTGGACAATTTCATGCTCAACAACTTTGTGGGGACAGTTTAGGGACGGCCCCTTCCTGCTCCAACATGACGGTGCACCAGTGCACCAAGCAAGATCCATAGACAAGACATGGGTGGAGGAACTTGACTGGCCTTGTCCTGACCTCAACCCAATGGAATACCTTTGAGATGAATTAGAGCGCAGACTGCGAGCCAGGCCTTCTCTCCAACATCAGTGCCTGACCTCACAAATGGAATGGTCAAACATTCCCATAGACACACTCCTAAACCCTGTGGACAGCCTTCCCAGAAGAGTCGAAGCCCTTATAGGGTGAGCCAACTCAATATTGAACCCTACAGACGAAGACTGGGATGCCATTAAATGTGCTTTTAAAGGCAAGCATCCCAATACTTTTGGTAATATAGTGTATGTCAGTTTTGCTGCAGCAGGTTCTATAAATGGTACAGATGCGCCACTTTACAGGCAGACTAAGGGGACCCCCCAGGCACTATATTTAAATTTGTTTCACTTTAAGCATCATAAAATCAGTGCTCATTTAAAAAGTTATCTTTTTTTTACAAAACATTTGCATTGATACATGTCCCCCAGGGCAGTATCTGAACCACCATACTCTTTTTATGGCCAATAACTTGCACATAAGCCTTCAAAATGGGGACTTTTGATTTATCAGGTTCGGTCCTATAGACTTTAATAGGGTTTGAGGTTTGGGTCCGAACTTTTTTGATGTTGCAGAGGGTGTTCGGCCCATCACTACAAGTAACAAGTCAATAAAAGCAGGCATCAAGCAGGTGCTGTACAGTCTGGAATCTAGAACAGCTATCCATTACCATATATGACTATCCGCTTCCATATATATGACAGCTTCCTGTGTGTTCATGGGTGCTAAGGAAACATTAAGTGGCAGCAGCTGCCACTTCCTTAGCACCTGGTGATGTCACCTGGCTCCATTCTTTTACTGGCCAGAAATCCCCAGTTATGTAAACAAATGGGCAGGGATAAGGTGACACCACTGACCAGATATGGCCACATCACTAAAAGTTGGCAGTGACAGTAACAAAAGATGGCCTTAGCCATATTTGATCAATACCATCACTTGGGAATCCCTGCCCCTTTGTTTACTTTTATCAGTAGGGTCCAGGAGGATGTCATTTGGTGAGAGTCAGTATTGGGATTAACTTTTTCCTTTTGTTATTCATCGAGATTGACATGGATCTGCATCACTGGACTGTTTATGTGACAAATGTGTCTATTACTGTTTACTTCTTTGTGTGAATGAGTAGGTGTACTGTGTTCACATGGAGGTGGTGGTATTTGGGTGCCTCCTTATTGTTAAATCTACTTCCAGATTCCAATAAGCCCCCCGCCTGCAGAACTCCACAACCACAGGGCAGGGTTGCAGGAAAGAATCCTTTCTCCTCATCAACATAGGAAGATTTGTGACCACTGATTTAGAGCAAGTTGAGAGGTAGACAAGGACAGAGAAAGTTAAGAGTGAGAGAGGACCAGAATCATGCTTTCACCTGTGAATCCAGTGCACCAGGCAGTGCATGAAAGTTAAGCTGGTGCTGAAGAAGCCATCTGTGACTCAGGAGTGAGAAAGTGCAACCATCTTGTGTTCTCTGAAAGTGAGAGAGCTTTTCAGACACAATCTGTTGCTTATTCTGTCCAGTGTTACCATCCTTGGCAGCCAGGTGAGAAGTAATAGCAGCCCTGAAGATCATGGTAGTTTTTCCAGCAGTTATGAGAAAGGATATAACGCAGAATGACTTGAATTTACTGGAGCTTCTACCATCAGCATCTTGCTATTTCTACAGCCAGACCAATTCCACGGCCAGACCATGCACACTCACATATAACATAAAGTCCTTGTGCCCCGCAGGTGAATGTTCATAAACACAGTCTCTTATTTCAGTGGTGAGAAGTAGAAAGACAAACACCAGTCTTTGTGCACAGAAGGAACAGCACACTGCACCCAGTGATCTCTCAATCTTCTTACCAGATATTTGTAAAAATAGGGCATATATGTTTCAGAGCATCCAAAACCTCAGGGACAAACTTCTCCAGCTGGGAAGAGGAACAGCCAACCCTGCAGCGATCTCTTTCATATATCCATACCACAGTAGAGATATATCCAAAAGTGGAGCAGCAAAAAGAGCATATATAATGAAGCCCGCTTTGAAAGGAGTTTATTTAGTAATAAAAGTTGCACTTACAAACATCCATTCATCCATCCATGAAATGTCTATGATGCCAATTTTGTGATTTGTGTGTGAGATTATTTTGAGTTGTTTTTTTAATACTAGTGCCATTATGTGATTTACTTCCTGGCTTTGGAGTGCATGGAGAGTAATGTGGTGCGCTCCAAGCACAGGAAGTTCCGGTATTTTGCATCATCTGCGTCATTCCAAACTCCCTTATTTGATTACTGCTGCCTGTGCAGCCGAACACGCCTCTGATGATGTTCATTGGAACGAAATCGGTCTGGTGGTACGGCTGCCAGCAGGTACGCTTTTTGCACTTGTGGAGAAATCTGATTTTATACTATGGATGTTTGTAAGTGCAACTTTTATTACTAAATAGCAATAGAAAGATTGCGTTGACATGCCTGGACCAGCACCCGGCTCAGCCTCTCAGCGATCCACTGAGAGCCTGAGCTAGCCACTCATGCCCCCTCCACAGCCCAGCACTCTATTGAGAGGGGGGGCGCAGAGCAGAGAGCTGTGAGAATGGAGCGATTAGTGGTGTTTGATCTCACAGTTCTCAGTCTTAGAGCCGGCGGGGTACAGATGCTGCATCGTTCCGATGCTGCATCCACTTAGGTAAGCATGGTTATACAAAAAAATAAAACACATACTTCTTTTTAAAATATAAGTTTTTATACAGAGAGCACTAGTGGGTCTTTCTTTTTATATCCTTTTATATGCTGCATAGACTTACCTTGACACTAGTTCTTGGGAGAGAGACAAGAAACAATGAAGAGTTCATTTACTTAAACTAATCCTGGCTGTTAAATGGGACACACATTTACAGACCTTTATCTAAGGTCTATAATAAGAGGTGAACAGCCACCCTTCAGTTTTTGGTGGTGGATTTCTTTCACTTGCACTGTGGAATTCAAGGTGGAATTAATCTGGCGATTCATCATTTCCATATACCTGTGGAGTGTTTGGCATTTTATTATTTATAGAAGGACTGACACATTACTGAACTGTTTAATGTATTGCACACATACTTTTTGACACCTTTTTTTGGCACTGCGGATTGGGCTTGTTCCTTTTCTTTGTAATAATAGGTGTATTTCTTGTTTCAATTATTGGATAGCATGGCACTAGTTGATATTGTGCAATTAGATGGGTGCAGCAGGCAGCTGTCACAATACAGTAGCCCAGCAGAGGTAATCATCTATCCGTACTGTTTGGCATGGATGGGAGAATCTGTTGGAGGTATTTTTCTAAATTCGCAGGCTGAACAAAAAAAATCGAACAGTGTATTGTCAGCCTAACCCTTTGCATTCCACTTGCGCATAAACTTAGCACTATCACACTGTCCTGCCCTTCTGCTTCATGCCTCTGAAATTCCCAGTTGCACATGAGAATTGAGTACTGTCCGTGATACTTTTTTTATTTGCACTAACATAAATTTTTTCAGGACAAGCTTTCGGGGTATCTCCCCTTCTTCAAGATCCAAGCAGTACTGAATAAAAACAGTTTTAGCCAAATGTTAAAAAAAGAGGAAAAAAAAAAAAAGAAAAATAAAAAACCTCTGAGAAAGGAAAAACAAACAAATACAAATCAATGTATAAGGCCATGGTAATGAAACTAGCTGTAGAGATAGTGAGATAAGACAGGCAGTTATAGACTGGGGAGGGGAGGGGAGGGGGGTGACAGTCACAGAGGGGGTCATAAAACTTTAGAATAATGAGTGAGAAAACCTATATCCAAGTTTAAGCCGTTATTTTTTGTGTCAAAAAGAAGAATCATTCTTAGTTCAAATGTTTTCCTTTCCTGCGTGGTTCTGAAATCCCCTTTAACCACTTCAGCCCCGGAAGGATTTCCCATGTTAGGGCCAGAGCACTTTTTGCGATTCGGCACTGCGTCGCTTTAACTGACAATTGCACGGTCATGCGATGTTGTACCCAAACAAAATTTTTTTACTAGCAATGGCGGCGATCTGCAATTTTTAGCGGTACTGCGATATTGCGGCGGACATGTCGGACCATTTTGACACTTTTTGGGATCATTGGCATTTATACAATTGGCATTTATACAATTTATACAGCTATAAAAATACACTGATTACTGTGTAAATGCCATTAGCAGTGAAGGGGTTAACCTGCAGGGGGCACTCTAAGGGTTAACTGTGTTCCCTGGGCATGTTCTAACTGTATTCCTGTTTGACTGGCAGGGGAAGGGGAGTGATCACGGCTTCCATGTAGAGGAAGGCTGTGATCACAGCCCTTCCCCCTCTCACAGAATGGAGATCCATGTTTACATGCACGGATCTCTGTTCTTTCACTGCGGAGGGGGCATCGCGGGTAGCCGGCGGAGATCCAGTCCGCCCTACCCGCTCCCTGGCCCCTCCCCGGACACAGTGAGCGCACGCTCACAGTGCACGATCTCGCAGTCGCCGTCATATGACGGCGGTTTGCGATATCGAGCCACCTTGTCGCCGTACCGGTGTGCATAAATCATCTTCTTTATGATTCTTGATGGAGTGTAAATTCCTCCTTGGTTGCAATTTCTGTCCTGTTTCCCCAACATAAGATCCTTTGTTGCACCTACTGCATTGAATGAGGTACACCACATTACTAGAGGTACAGCTGTATGATCCCATGATATTGAAAGTCCCATTTGTGTGTGTGACACTTTTGGATAGATTGGTCTGGTTGCACAGTTTGCAACATTTTTTATTGCAGGGTTTGCTTCCATTATATGTGACTTCATAATTAGAGTGAAGTTTCCTGCTGATTAGTTTTTGTCTGAGATTGGGTGGTTGCCTGAAAGCCAATATTGGGGGTTGTTGGAATATTTCTTTCAGAGTTTCATCCTCTGTTATAATGGGTTGTAAATCTTTGATTATCTTTTTTATCCCTTCTAGTGTTGGGTTGTATGTGGTGACTAGAGGTACATGGTTATTTGGCTTTTTCTCTTTGTATTGGAGGAGATTTTCTCTTCGGGTTTTCAAGGCCATGTTTATGCTGTTGTTGATGGTTCTGTCTTTGTATCCTTTCTTATGGAAGGAGTCTGCCAGTGTTCTGAGATGTTTATCTCTATCTTCAGGGTCTGAACATATTCGGTGGTATCTGATGGCCTGGCTGTGTATGATGGCCCGTTTAGTGTGTTGGGGGTGAAAACTGGAACTATGGAGATAGCTGCATCGGTCAGTCAGTTTCTGTATATCGAAGTGTGAAGCTTGTCATCCCTGATGTATACTGTAGTTTCATTACCATGGCCTTATACATTGATATGTATTTGTTTGTTTTTCCTTTCTCTCAGAGGTTTTTTTTTTTTCTTTTTTTTCCCCTCTTTTTTTAACATTTGGCTAAAACTGTTTTTATTCAGTACTGCTTGGACCTTGAAGAAGGGGAGATACCTCGAAAGCTTGTCCTGAAAAATTGTATATTAGTGCAAATAAAAAAAGTCTCACGGACAGTACTCAATTTTCTCTGGCACAATTGCACTAATATGGCTACAATCACCTCAACCAGTTGCACATGTAAAGACTCTCCCTTGCTTCAGAATGCAGTGACAGGTGCCTGAGTGTCCAATCAATATGAAGGCATTTTTAACACAGGGAGAATCTGTGTACTTAGTCCTATGAAATTACCAACTTTTTGAAAGTTAGTATTTACAATGAAGTTTTGAGGGGGCTTAAGTGGCAAGAGGGAGTGAGTACGAGAGTGCTCTTAAAGTGTTTGTTACCCCAACATTTCATATTTCTGATATGTGCCTGCTGTACCATGTACTTATATGAAACTGTATCCTTTTCTCTTTGTATTTCTTCCTTTGTGTGAACTCCCTGGTTTCTCCACCCCAGGTCTTATGCAGCTGAGAACAGAGGAGATGTGATCACTTATAAGAAAGGGGAAAAACGTATTTATAATGTTTTTTGTTATATATATATATATATATATATATTCAGGTGTTTTGCCTTTTATTTCTATTTTAACCGCTTGCCGACGGCTGATCGGCAATTGATGGCGACAGAGTGGCTCTGTAACGCGAAACGCCGTCATATGACGGCGGCCGCGATACAGAGCCACTGTGAGCGCGCGCGCGCTCACTGTGTTCAGGGGGGGCCAGGGAGCGGGTGCGGCGGCTTCGATTGCCGCCGGCCACCCGCGATGCCCCCCCGGAGTGAAGGAGCGGAGGTCCGTGTTTACTTACTGTGTGAGGGGGAAGGGCTGTGATCACAGCCTTCCTGTACGTGAAGGCTGTGACCACTTCCCTTCCCCAGCTAGGCAAGCCCCCATACAGTTAGAACACGCCCAGGGAACCCCGAACGGATCGACCCCTTCCCTTCACCAGTGTCGGAAGTGCATGTCCTTCCGACACTAGTGTCGGGAAGGGGGAGTGTGTCATTCATTTGTGCCTGGAGGCGAGGAAGTGAGGCCCCCCCGTAGCGCCCACCGGCCGCCGTTAGCTTCGGCGGCGTGGGCGAGGGACCGGGGGGGACTTGTGTCACTCGCGCGCGCGCGAGTGTCACCGAGACATAGCGCCGGCGGCAGTATACTGCCGCAAAGCGCAATGTCTCGGTGAGACAGCGGTAGTTAACGGCTAGTCGGCAGCCGTTCGCCAATTTTATCTTTATTTTCC
>BLSH010143069.1:121421-146079 GCA_018402905.1 Glandirana rugosa | reverse complement strand
CACACATGTGGTATCGCCATACTCAGGGACAGTAGCAGAATGTATTTTGGGGTGTAATTGGAAGTATGCATATGCTGTGTGTGAGAAATAACTTGTTGTTATGACAATTTTGTACAAAACAAAAAAAAATAATAATTTTTTAATTTTCCCAAGAATTGTGGGAAAAAAGTACAACTTCAAAAAACTCGCCATGCCTCTTACTAAATACCTTGGAATGTCTACTTTTCAAAATGGGGTCATTTGGGAAGTATTTGTACTTTCCTGACATTTCAGGGCCTCAAGAAATGAGACAGGCCATCAGTGCATCAGGTGTGATCAATTTTCAATGATTTGCACCATAGTTTGTAGACTCTATAACTTTCACACAGACCAAATAATATACACTTATTTGGGTTATTTATACCAAAGATAGGTAGCAGTATAGGTTTTGGCCCAAATTTATGAACAAAAATTACTTATTTGCAAAATTTTATCACAGAAACTAAAAAAAAGTGTTTTTTTTCAAAATTTTCACACTTTTTTCAATTATGCCGCAAAAAATAAAAAACCCAGAGGTTCTTAAATACCACCAAAAGAAAGCTATATTTGTGTGAAAAAAAATGATAAAAATTTTGTTTGGGTGCAGTGTAGCATGAGAGAGTAATTGTCATTCAAAGTGTGAGAGCGCTGAAAGCTGAAAATTGGTCTGGGCAGGAAGGGGGTATAAACGTCCGGTATTGAAGTAGTTGACCAGTCCCCGACCGTGCGCAGTATATTTATGGCTGCAGTGTGGCGCTGTCCCGCGAATTGGCATACATAAGTGGCAATTTGCGCGTGCGCATTTAGCGGGCGGGAGCGTGCCTCCGGCGGCACGTTTTCATGCCCACTGCATTCTACAGGAGTGTGCCCACGGCTCGGGTGGACCCGATGTCCGCTGGCTAGCCGTGATGACCTGCCCGAGAGAGAGAACGGGGAACCGCTGATGCATACACGATGGTTCCCCGCCCTGTCAGTGGGCATGTAAGAGATCTACTGATCCCTGTCACTGGGATCAGTTAGATTTCTTATGCCCATGGTAGTCAAGCCCCTTCACAGTTAGAACATGCCTAGGGAACACAGTTAACCCCTAGATCTCCCCCTGCAGGTTAACCCCTTCACTGCCAATGACATTTATACAGTAATCAGTGGATATTTATATTTCTGATCGCTGTATAAATGTCGCAGATCGCCGCCATTACCAGTAAGAAAAATGTAAAAGCACCAGAGATTAATTCTCATGCTTTGTAAATGTGGCAACTTTTGCGCAAGCCAATCAATAACCGCCGATCGTGATTTTTTTTCACCAAAAAAATTAGGAAGAATATAAATCGGCCAAAACCGATGAATACATTTGTTTTTTATTTTATTTTTTTTGGATTTGTATTTTAGCAAAAAGTAAGAAATATTTTTTTTTCGCAAAATTGTCGCTCTTTTTTTGTTTTTTTAATAGCGGTGATCAGAAATAACACAGAGGTGATCAAATACCACCAAAAGAAAGCGCTATTTGTGGGAAAAAAAGGACACAAATTTCAGTTAAAGGGCGCAAATGTCAGTTAAAGCGACGCAGTGCCGAATCACAAAAAGTGCCCTGGTCCTACAGTGGGAAATCCTTCCAGGGGTGAAGTGGTTAAACCAGCAATAATTTTGGTATTTACTGTAGAGCCCTGTAAAAAAGCCATGGGAGCTAAAATAAGAGCAGTTTCATGTCTGAGCATGCTCAGTTGAGACGGAGAATTTATCTTTTCTCAGACTTTTAAAGTTATTTTAGTGTAGAAATCACTTTTTCACACAGTTTAAAAGCAGATTATCTTTAAACAATATACTGCATATTTTAGTACAATTTAGGTGATTATATCATGCTCTAAACATTATTTCCATGTGCAATTCTCCAGGTTCTGACTGGAGTAAGGGTTTGGGCGCTATCTGTTGCCTGAGCACTATAGTGAATTCCATTTTGGGAGTATTTTTGATCCAGAGATATTGTAAATTCCATTTGGACGCTAGTTAGCACTATTTGTGGTTATTTAGCGCTAATTAGCGCAATTGTGTTAATTTTGCCGCTAATTAGCGGCCTGCGCTATAGTAAATGACCCCCTATATGTGTTACTTCAAATTATACAGACTTATGTTACTATTTGAGAGAGGGTCCCCAATTAATTATCTACTGAAATCTTGCAGCAGGTTATAGAAACGTTATAGTGTTTTGCTATAAGATTTGTAAGCTATTATAAGATAGCACGGCATCCGACATTGCTGTTTTATTATTACATCTATATTAAATTTTACATTTTATAAAGTAAGAGTATATAGTGAAATAAAAAAGAATAAGTAATAAAAATGATGCAGGAGCAAAATTCCCCGACAAGTTAATAGCCTTGAGCATTTTTAGAAATTACATTTGCCAATTAAGAAACCATTCCCACATTCCAAATCTCTTAATACTGGTAATTTTGTTTCGCTGTCACTGAATGACACTGCAAAGACAGTTTCCCAACTGAAGTTGATAAAGACATCTTGTGAATATGTTGCCTTAGCACTGCTTACAGTGGGGATAGACTAGAAGAACCGATAGAAAATGTAACTGACATGCACTAATGTTATTGGTAGAAGACAGGGACCTTGCGAACTTCCTGCTACTGTCAGTATCATGAAAGGCTGTTTCTTGTCTGTGTAATATACTGTATTTCAAGGAAAACATACAGTATCTTTTCTGAGCCTTTCCATTTGTCCAACTACTGTACAAAGCCATATATCTCACTCTTTGACGTGATAGATACAGTAAAGGCTTCTAACGTATAACGCTTGGTTAAAGAGGTCACAATATATATTCTTGATTTATACCTGCAGCTTCTCAAAGATTAAAATAATCAGAGGCTCATCACTATCTGTATTTACGACAAGGATTTACTTGCTCCTATAAATGTGCAGTAAGGCTTGGTGACATACGTTTTCCACACACCAATTGCTACTTCCCTGCTTAGATGCATTTTATATGACTTATGACTTAAATAATCATAGGCACATGGGATAATGTAATAATGTTAAAATATGACATACAATATGTTAATAGAAATATACCACTTCTTGCTTATATTTGCTCACATTTTTCCACCCTGGAATAGGCAGCCATTTATTTAAACTCACAATTAACTACTGATATAGCCGAACTCATGGTATGGATTTTATTGCATGGTTACATTGGTACATCTTGGACCAATGTAAGTATTCATATATCAAACCTGGGGGACTGCTGTGGAAGCAAAGAATCACATTGGTAGTTCCCATGCCGAGTGGCTGCCTTGCTGAATTGTAAGCACAGTGGGGTCATTTGCTTGACATAGGCATCATTCATAGAACGTCTTGCATTTTTCTCATTTTAGGATGAGGTGAAGATCATTACGTCACCCCTCTGCCTCTCCACCTTATTAAATGGGACCCAGAAGACTCAGCTAAATTTTGCACCTCAAACAGTTCTTACCTTTAGGCCTCATTGACACTTGGATGCTGAAGACCTGGAGGGGGTTCACAGCGATTAGCTGCAGACACAAACCCCACTGAAAGCAATCAGAAGCTAACAGTTCCCACAACTAATCACAGTCACTTGCGTGTAATTGCTCATGTAGCAAATACCTGAGAATGATCAGCCCTGATCGCAAAAGTTTGCGTCCAGGGCTGATCATTTTCAGGAAAACACTGCTTAGCTGCGGGAGCTGTCAGCCTCTCATTGCTTTCAATGGAGCTTCCGCCCACAGCTAATCATTAAAACCCCCAATGGGTCTCCCCAATATACAGTATTTGATAAATGCCCCATTAGCAAGTGTGAATGGGACCTTACTCTTTTTACCCACTGTGTTGCAGCTGATAAAGAGAGATTTATTACCACTTTACATAACTGTGGAATGGGGTTGATTTACTATAAGAGGGGAACATTTTCAATCGTGTTGTGAATTTCATTTTATTTCGTTTAGTAATTGAGGTGAATCTATGTGAAACATTGCAAACAATACCCAATCATGTGCAAGGAAAATAGAAAAAAAACAGGATTTTTACTTGCATATGATTGGATGATAGAAGTCAACACAGCTTCACCTCATTAAGCTAAGTGAAAATTCACTTTTAAAGGGAACACGCCATTACCATACTCCATTAGTAATTCAATCCCAATGTGTATAAAACTATTATTTCTAGCAACAGGAAAGAGGAATGGCAGTTTATATGTGAGCCACTAACACCAGAATATGAATCTTGCTATTGCAGGTCTCCAGAAATATAAAATTCCAAAAGGTAATTGAAGTCCATCATTGGCTCACAGTCATGATTAATGATATTAAACTGTAAGAATTATTTTGAGTTTTTTGGTGGAAGGCAGCAGAAATAGGTTAAAAGTGTCTGTGTCTATAATATAATATTTTTTATATTAATTTGTCAACAGTCACAGGCCTAAGGCACAAAATATATAACTAATGCGCATCTAGTATATCAATGAAAAGGCAATATAATGAAAATATACTCACTGTAGATTACTCCAAGCAACAGACTATTGTTAAGTGACACATTTACTGGCTGACTTGATAAAAGTGCACACTTTTGTAATAGGTCTATTTCTTTTTTGGGAACGGTGTGACACAGAAATTGAAATTTCTTACATGTGAGCGATCCCAGGCAATGGATGAACGCAACCAGTGAGTTACTAGTTGCTGTCAAGTAAATGCTGGAAAATCAGAAAATTCCCACAATTTACCTTAACCACTTCAATACTATGTACTTAGAACACTTTACTACCAGACCAATTTTCAGTTTTCAGTGCTGTTGCGCTTTTAATGACAATTGCGCGGTCGTGCGACGCTGTACCCAAACAGATTTTTTATCATTTTGTTCCCACAAATAGCGCGTTCTTTTGGTGGTATTTGATCACCCCTGTGGTTTTTATTTTTTGCGCTACAAATAAAAAAAGACCCAAAATTTAAAAAAAAAAAAAATCTCTATTTTTGTCACAAAACTTTGTAAATAAGTAAATTTTCTCCATCACTGGTGGGCACTGATGAGGCTACACTGACGGGCACTGATGTGGCAGTACTGATTGGCACTGATGAGGGGGCACTGATGAGGTGGCACTGATGATGAGGCACTTATATGCAGCAATGATGAGCACTGTTAGGCGGCACTGATAAGCAGCACTGACGGGTACTGATAGGTGGCACTGATATACAGCACTGAGGGGCACTGATATGCAGCACTGACGGACATTGCTAAGCGGCACTGATGGGCACTCATAAACAGCACTGATTGGCACTCATAGGCGGCACTGGGCACTGATAGGTGGCACTGATGGGCACTGATAGGTGGGCACTGGTAGGTGGCAATGGTGGGCACTGATATGTGGCACTGGTATGCATTGATAGGGGCACTGGTAAGCACTGATAGGGGCACTGGTGGGCATATATACCATCTACGTTGGGCACTGACTCTTACCTGGTGGTCTAGGGGGGTCTCCCTGGTGGTCCAGATCGGCTCCTTGGTGGTCCCTGGTCGGCTCCCTGGTGGTCTTGGGTGGGCACATCCCTGGTGGTCCCTGGGCAGGCTCCCTGGTGGTCTAGGGTGGCGATCCAAGGGAGGGCTGTGCTGATAAATCATCAGCACAAACCCTCCCTGTCAGGAGAGCAGCCGATCGGCTCTCCACTCCTCAGGTCTGCAGACCTGAGTACAGGAAATCCGATAAACGGCTTTCCTGTATTACACTGTGACCAGCCGTGATTGGTCACGGCTGATCACATGGTAAAGTGCTTCGGATGGAAGCACTTTACCGAGATCGGTATTGCGGGGGGTCAGACTGACCTCCCAAACCACAGATCGCCGCGATGCGCACCCCCCCCAGGCGCGCGGCGGCTTGTTATCCTGAGGACGTCATATGACTTCCCGGCCGTCATTTTGCATACGGCGGTCGGGAAGTGGTTAATTTGAGTTATTTTTAATTTACTGGGCCCACATTTGCAGACAATCTAATAGGGTCAGAGGGAAGACAGGAGGGGTGTACTTCCTAGAGCCTGAGTAAATTGCTTCCTCTCGGGGTTGTAAGAGAGTTGGTATTGCTGGCATTTCTTGCACCAGGCTTTCAAATGTGAGAAGAAGCAAGAAACCCACATAAGTGTTCCAGCATCTCAAGCAGGCATGTTCTAGGATGATGCACAAAATCACGAGCTGTTGACAACTGAGCAGGTAAGCTATGCTACTTTTTCAATACTGACTATCGTGTACAATTTTTTCAGCATGCATAGGAAAAATAATCTCCATGGATACTTTCCAGTTTCTCTTAATTTAGATGTTTAGATACACCTGCCAATATGCAGTTAACAGATAAAGTTAATGTATATATCTTTGGGCAAAAAAAAAAAAGTACATCTCTGCAATACATGCATATTTCCCCACATGCATATTTTGTTTCTTAAAAATGCTGCAAGTACAGAAAATGTCTGTTACTCTCTCAAAAATCCAGTGAGCTCCTAACCTCCTGTCTGAGTTGACAACACAGTGCTTCTCCTACACTGAAATCCCAAGTTGTCCTGTTTATCTTTTAAGTTATAGGTTAACCATCTTACCCCTGGAAGGCTTTCCTATGTTAGGACCAGAGCACTTTTTGTGATTCGGCACTGCGTCGTTTTAACTGACAATTGCACGGTCGTGCGACGTTGTACCCAAACAAAATTTGTGTCCTCTTTTCCCACAAATAGAGCTTTCTTTTGGTGGTATTTGATCACCTCTGCGTCATTTCTGATCACCGCCATAAATAAAAAAAGAACGACAATTTTGCAAAAAAAAAAACAATATTTCGTACTTTTTGCTAAAATACATATCCAAAAAAAAAAAGAAAAAAATGTATTCATCGGTTTTGGCCTATTTATATTCTTCCTCATATTCTTGATAAAAAAAATGGCAATCGGCGTTTATTGATTAGTTTGCGCAAAAGTTGCCGTGTTTACAAACCATGAGAATTCATTTCTGGCGTTTTTTACATTTTTTATTTTTTACTGGTAATGGCGGCGATCTGCGATTCTTATCAGGACTTTGATATTTGGACGGACATTTTTGACACTTTTTTGGGACCAATAACATTTATACAGCAATCAGAAATTTAAATATCCACTGATTACTGTATAAATGTCATTGGCAGTGAAGGGGTTAACCTGCAGGGGGAGATCTAGGGGTTAACTGTGTTCCCTAGGCATGTTCTAACTGTGAGGGGGCTGGGCTACCATGGGCATAAGAGATCTAACTGATCCCAGTGACAAGGATCAGTAGATCTCTTACATGCCCACTGACAGAGCAGGGAACCACCGTGTTTACATCAACGGTTCCTTGTTCTTTCTCTCTGGCAGGTCATCGCGGCTCGCCGGCAGACATAGGGTCCGCCCGAGCCACGGGCACACTCCTGTAGGGTGCGGCGGGCACGTGCGAGCTGCCGCTTATATACGGTGATTCTCTGGACACTGCCACTCTGCAGCAGTAAATATACTGTGCACGGTCGGGAACCGGTTAAACATTGTTAATGTTGTAATAACTAACAAGGTCTTACCAGTGCTTAGCAACTTTTCTACCATCTTGTAATATCTCTCATTGATATTTTTCAATTTTCTGCACTGTAATAATTTTACTGACAAGTACTCGCTCATGCAACACTGTATCAAAATTAATTAAAGAACATTTTAATTTTTCAGACAGACAGGGCTTGTAATAACCCTTTTTTACTATAACTAAATTTTCCTTTCTAAATGTTCTAAATATAGGTAATTAATCAATTAACTCTATATCCAGCGCTCCTATTCAATGTTTTAGATAATACCTTGAGTTTTTTTGTGTTAGTTATTTGTGTACTTCTCTACATATCCTGAAGGTATACACAGTAGTAAAGAATTAATAAAATTACTTAAACATAAAATTAAAAATAATAATCAACACAATCCCGGCAGCAGCTATGTCTGAGTGAATTCATTTGAATGGACTTTAACACAATGCGTATTTTGAACACTCTATACACTTCCTGTCAAAGTTAGCCGCGCTGATTCTATGGAAATGAACTATTGTTAAAGAAGCAGTGTCTGCTTTTTACAATATATTGAAGAACAGACATTTAAAAACTTTTTCTCATGCACATATATATGAGTACGTATGGATGTTGAGGTTAATGTGTATTACCTTAGACAGGTGTATATTTAATCACTCATCTTTTAACAAGAATCAGCGCGGCTAACTTTGACAGGAAGTGTATAGAGTGTTCAAAATACACATTGTGTTAAAGTCCATTCAAATTTTCCTTTCTGTTATAAAAAATATCAAATAACAATTCCAAGACAGTTTGAAAACCCTCAAAATTACACTGTTTTTGGAAAGGATCTCAATTTTTTGCCACAGTTTTCTGGAAATGAAGAAACATGCTGGTATTGAGGGGATTAAAACATGAAACCTTTGTAATAATGCACTTGATACAACATATACAGGTCATACACTGAGGAAAGAAGAGATGAAATGGTTAATCTTCATGGCACATACACTGGCGGTATGGAGATAAAGGGGTAGATGTGCATTATAAGGGAGGTGAGGATTTAATATACAGTATCTCACAAAAGCGAGTACACCCCTCACATTTTTGTAAATATTTTATTATATCTTTTCATGTGACAACACTGAAGAAATTACACTTTGCTCAGCATTTGTGGGGCATCCTCAAATGGAAGGTGGAGGAGCGCAAGGTCTCTAACATCCACCAGCTCCGTGATGTCATCATGGAGGAGTGGAAGAGGACTCCAGTGGCAACCTGTGAAGCTCTGGTGAATTCCACGTCCAAGAAGTTAAGGCAGTGCTGGAAAATAATGGTGGCCACACAAAATATTGATACTTTGGACCCAATTTGGACATTTTCACTGTACTCACTTTTGTTGCCAGCGGTTTAGACATGAATGGCTGTGCGCTGAGTTATTTTGAGGGGACAGCAATTTTTTAATGTTATACAAGCTGTACACTCACTACTTTACATTGTAGCAAAGTGTCATTTCTTCAGTGTTGCCACATGAAAAGATATAATAAAATATTTACAAAAATGTGAGGGGTGTACTCACTTTTGTGAGATACTGTACAGTTCAGATATAGAGAGTATTTAGATCAGATATGTAGAAGAAGGGTGGTGAAAGGGTTAAAATGATCTCACCGTCATTGAAACTGAATGAATAGATCTGCAGCTGCTGCAGATCAATTAATTTAGTTTTCCTGTCATCATTCATAAATTAATATGATCTCTCTCCTACTTCTGTTGTAAGAGAAAGGGGAGTGATCTACAATGTAACCAATTACAGTGACCACAAGGTACAGAGCCCTTCAGATAGGCTCGGTTCACTGTTGGCTCAGTACTCAGAGATTAGGAGGAGGAATTACTGCACAACACTATTTACCCATGGATACATGTTCTTACTCCAGACCAGAAACAAATATATTTAGTGCCACATCCCTACTTAACCATTTCCCGACCAGCTTGCGTACATTTACTGCTGCAGAGTGGCAGCTTAGCGCGAATCACCGTATATAAACGGTGATTCGCACAGCCACAGCTAGCGGGCGGGCTCGCGGCGGCGTGCTCTTGTGCTCGACGCAAGCTGCATGAGTGTGGCCACGGGTTGGGCGGACTCGTTGTCAGCCGGCGACCCGCGATCGCCTGCTACAGAGGAAGAACAGTGTAAATACGACGGTTCTCCGTTCTGTCAGGCGGCATGACAGTGATCTACTGATCCCTGTCATCAATATCAGTTAGATCTGTCATGCCCCTGCCAACCCACCCCCCACACAGTTAGAACACAGTGAGGGAACACACTTAACCCCTTGATCACCCCCTTAGTGTTAACCCCTTCCCTGCCAGTAACATTTACACAGTAATCAGTGGCTATTTTTAGCTCTGATCATTGTATAAATGTCAATGGTCCCAAAAAGGTGTCAAAAGTGTCTGATCTGTCTGCCGCAATATTGCAGTCCTGATAAAAATCACACATTGCTGCCATTACCAGTAAAAAAAAAATTGCCATTCAATTCTCATAATTTGTAGACACGACAACTTTTGTGCAAACCAATCAATAAACGCTTATTGTGCAGAATGCACAAGGCATAGGACAATACTGGTTTTCTTGCAGGATTAACAGGTATTTATTTTAGTGCTTATCTAAGAGACATAACACAATTCTGTCAATGGCATACTCAGAAACCAAAAGGGATAAAATATAAGAAGTTCATTGTTATGGTTACATGCACTTTTAAGGTAAACCAAACACTTGGATAAATGATTGAAGTCACAGGAGAACCTGAATCTGTGCACCTAGAAGTACCAGCACATACTTCATTTTTCAGTTCTCCAATGCTCCCAGATCTAGGATGTCATGGATGCAAAGCTCTTTCTATTCATGTGCAAGCAGGCTTCACAATTAATTATTTATTTACCGAGCTGTTAGAGTGTCCCTAATTTTGGGGGCTTCTGAGGTGTTCTGAAAATGAAAGGAATGTGTCTTCAGCGACTTCTAGGAATCTATTGCTGGCCACCCTTACAGGGCAATGATAAAAGGCTTTGTATGTGGCCTGATTTGGGTCGCGGTCTTGCAATACGATACTTACCAACTCTAAATAACCCTTACCATTATACAATAACCAGTAGTACAAGAATGAAAATGATGTAAATTCATACAAAGAATAACATATTTAGTTTCTCTGGTCCTACCTTCAAAATGATTTTATTGAAATAAAGCCAAATGAGATAGTGTTCTAAATGCCAAAAGTCCCCAGGAATTATTTCAAAACCTTAACCTCTATCACTTAGAAGAAAGAATGAGGAAAGGTGATAAGACAGTTATTTTAAATCATGCTAATTAAATTAGAGGTTTAGGAGCAAAGTATTTTTGAGTGATTAAATCTAGATCAGAATCACACAAACTGAACTCAGAAATATAAAATGTGAAAACACATGAAACTAAGAGTGTAAGATTATAATAACAGTTGACATTTTCCACAATTTTTCCTTTACTCCAGAGTAGACCCCTGTATATAATTAAACAAAGAGGTCTTGTTTTGCATTCTCCCAGTTAGCTGCTAATCACCATACACTATTAGCTTTAAAGTGGAATTCCAGATTTTTTTTTACCAACCTAATTTTTTTCCATAAACTGCATATCTTGACCCTCTACAGCTTTTCACCTGTAATACCAACCTGAATGTTAAAATATGATGAAAAAGAATGCATTGATTCTTATTATATAAAGTTTAAGCACCATTTTCAAATCCCAGGAATAATGTACATACCATTAACATTTAGCATGCAAACCCATCAAACTATTCCACTAAAAGCATAGATATTTAAATATAATTTAGATTTAAAGAGAAGCTCCCATCTTCTGCAGAAAAAAATAAAAGTCAGCAGCTTAGAATACTGTAGCTGCTGACATTTAATATTAGGATACTTATCTGTCCAGGAATCCAGCGGTGTCTTCATCCAAGCCGATTTATGAATCGGCTATTGGGTGATACCGCCACCATCTCCACTAAGCTGGTTCCCTATTGTGCGTGCACGAATTGCGCTGTGCTCTGTGAATGGGTCGGCTGTGGGGGAAGGAGGAGGGGGGGGAGAACTTCTGGCTGGGTTCGCTAGGCTACAACCAAAGGAAGAAAGAGAAGAAAAATATAAGGAGAAAGGGGGTTGGGGAAGGGGAAGTGACTTTAAAATACATCCTTGTTTTTAAATTCCACATACGGGGGGGGTCTTCAAAAAGTTCCTGCACTTTTGTATTTTAGTTTGAAACTGTAAGGATGAGAGGAGTAATAGTTGGTCGTGTCTGAGAGTGCCATGTGACTAGTCTGTCTGGCAAGCTGGCTGACCTTGCAGTTTAGTATTCACGACATGGGGAAGATGGCTGCGAGCCCTCTTCATGCCCTTTACCTCTAAGATTAATCCCAGTAGAAGTATAAAATCCATCAGAGGAGGAGTGAATTTTGACTGTTGTATGAGCTGTTCTAAACAATAAAGTTGTTGTTGGGGTCTACCTTCTGCAGTTGTCTGGCTTGGTGTCATGATAATGAGGTCTGATGAATAATAATGAGAGAATAAGTAAGTAGTATTGAACACATTGCCACTGTAATTTCTCCAAAATTTGCAAGACATTGACAAAAATTGACAGATGTAAATCTTATGCTCGTAGGCAGAGAAAGTTAGATGGAGAGCCATCATAAATTCCATTAAAATTTTCATTACACAAAATCCTAAAAAGACCATTAATGAGTACTGCCATAAACCAGCTGTAAAACAATCTGTTGAATAGTTTGAATACATGCACATTCTGAGTATTTTTATGTACTAAAGCCAGAATCCATTAATTTTCCATAATTCCTGTTGTGATAAATTTAGATTTATAAAAATGATCACACAAAGTATCACAAAGAAAGCTGATGATGCACATTACACTTTCTAAAAAGCACACATAGAATTCATATCATATTTAGGGTGTATCAAATCATAATTTTATTCTGTTTGCTGTATATGTTGATTGTTGGAAAGTGAAAGGTGTCATCTGGAAATATAGGTATAATTAGAATAAATGGCATTAAGGGAATTTCTGCTGGAACATCATAAAACACTTCAACACCCCTTCAGCACACCCTCCAGAATCTTTGATTGGTTGTTTTATGTTTGTAAATGCCCTCTTCATGGATCACAAAAGATGGTTGCTCTTGCAGCTCAACAGCTCTTGCCTCCATTACAACTATGAAGGAATGCTAAGGAAAGCATTCATGATGATGGTGACCCTGATATATCAGATTGAACTAGTCTGCAAGCAATTACTCTGCAAGAATTTCTGAGTAATTTTCCAGAATGATGATTTTTTACATGAAGGAGAGAAGTGTCAGAATTGGCCTGAGTGTCAAGTGGTTAATTACCATAAGTAAGTGATATACAAATAATTATTATATATTGTTTTTAAAGTAATTTACCGTACTACATTTTCAAAAAACTGTACTCAAGCAGGGAGCTTAACGGACAGATTACTGAAGTTTGAAGTTATAACTTCAAACCAGTAATTTCACAGTTAATAGAAAAAAGTACCTTTTCAGCAGCAGCAGATTCTCCCTCTTAACTGTGTGAGAAAAACAGGGGATAATGGGTAAACCTTATAGAAGGGGTATGTACCGCGAATATGGATTCCTGTACTCGACTGCTGCCCTCCAGTGATTCCCTCCCGCAGGTGGGATATAAGACTGATAGTGGTTGTGCCTGGATGTGGCGCTGTCTGAGTATTGGGATATAAGTGTGGACCTTATATGCTGATGTCATATGTTGAAGTGGGGGTGTGCCCCTCACATTAAATTATGATCTTAAAGTGCATATGTGCCAAGTACTATATATAACTTATGTCATCACATTAAATCATACAATCAATAGTATTGTGTTTAGTCCTAAAACAATTAAATACAGTATATATGAATCAATCATGTCAAATGTGTTAAATTAGTGTGGTGATCTATACAGAATATCATTAAAAATTAGAGAGTTTTTAGTGCAAGTGGTGCCAGTGCATGTGCTAGTATGTATGTGCTAGCATCCAAGTGTATATTTTTTTTTTTTTAAATTAGGTCCTGTACCTCTCCTGTGTATCTCAGGTATGTAAACAATAATGTATCATTCCGAATCCATATATATTGGAACAGTTATAGGACTTTCTAAATGATATTAAACCAGTATTGAAAATAGATATTAATAATCCCAGGATATCATATCCAATTACTTTTCTTAATCAAATAATGGAATCGGTTAAACATTCAGGAAACAACAGTCCATGCATTTAAAGTGTTCTGTGACTCAAGGTGCTCATTCATGTGACATATTTCTTCATATACAATTTCTGTGACATAGGGTGTTTTCTCACTCGTGCTCCCCAGTCGGGCCCCTCCTTACCAAAGGGCACTACCCCTGCAGGGGTAAAATGCCTATCTTTGTAATTCCTAGGGTGTCTGGTCCTGGCGTAGGGGTGTTCATCCACCAACTGCGGGATCTGCTCCTAAGGGGGGAGAGAGAGCTCCTGTTGTTGCTTCTGACTGTAGACTCGTCTGCTCCTGCAGGTGTGGGGAAGTCCAAGATAATTTCCTCCACCGCATTTAGAAGGTAGAAAAAAGAGAGGAGTCCATAGCGTAGTATGTAAAAAATGTATCCCTCAATTTATTAAATACATGAAACAGGATACATCTCCAAAGGGTTTGTATACTTAAAAAACAGGGAAATAAAACCATAAAAACATAAAAATCAAACAAGTGTCAATGCTTCGTCCGTGGTCCGTCACAGAGCCGGTGTTTGGTATGCTAATAGGGTTCCTTTGTGTGGAAGCTTCGCAGCTGTCCTCACTCAGCGGTGTGCGTTCCACCGATTGCTCCGTCCAAACCAGATGTGACATCGGACGTCCTGCTATGTCACCTGATGCATTTTGTCATAGACGTTTTCAAAGGTGTACCTAGCTATGTGGCTTGTCTGTTTATATCCCTGATGCCGTAGGCAGGGGGTCCACTGCGTTCATTCATCCTATTGGTTTGATTAATTGTAGTAGTTTGTGCCCGCCCCCTATGCTGTTCTTGTATTGAAGATTAATAGTTGGTATTATACCCAATTTAGATATGGACGGATCGCAGTAGGTCCTCTGTCTTTACAAGATTTCGGCATCTATCTATAAAGTGCTGTTATCTATGAAAGGCATACACTTATCGGAGGGTGAAATAGAAGGGTATTTTTCTATTTAAAAATGTGCATGTTTGCTTTTGTCTTTATGTCAAATAACATTATACCATGGTAGGAACTCATGAGGTGATGGTCCCATAATTAATAATATTAGTAATATCTAGACATTATGCGTTCCGGAGAGTAAAAACCGTACTTTAAACGTAAAAGTTTTATAAAATTGTTATAATATTCAGATATAATGATTGAATTATAAAACATGTAGTGGTTGAGAATATAAATGTTAGAAATGACATAAAAATATTAAAATGTTCAAATGTAATACTTAAAATGAAAGACATGTGATGACTTTATTAAAATGTAGGGCATATATTCATTGTGCAATGAGGAGGGGGAATCTATGGTAAAATAATAGTAAAGTGTTGCAAGGTCTATGACAGGTGGATGGGAGCAGGAGTTATATTTCAATTATGTGGTGCATATAGCATACTCCTGACCCCATAGTAGATAAATGTGGAGTTTCCTGGTAGGATGTAGTCAACTTTCATAGGACTGTGTATCTGTTATTTATGTTTAAAAATTAGATATAAAACAGTTAAGATCAATGTCTACATTCAGGCCCCCAGGTGCTAGGCTTCCTAATTTATATATCCACATTGTTTCATTCTGGGAAATTAATTGTTTTTTTGTTGTTCCCTCTCCAATGTGAATTTACTTTGTCTATTCCATAAAATTTCATCAATGTTGGATCTTTATTAAGTTTTTCTTTAAAATGCTTTGATAGACTGTGCTTTGGAAAGCCTTTTTTGATATTTCGGATATGTTCACTAATTCTCTTGTGTAGGGGTCTGGTGGTCCTCCCGACATATAGTATCCGACATGGGCACTCGATGATATATGTAACATGAGAAGTGTTACATGTTATGAGTGATTTTATATCATATTGGGTTCCATATGTATACGATTTGAATTTATTTATTCTTCTAGGTTGATCC
This sequence comes from Glandirana rugosa, assembly GCA_018402905.1. Lineage (NCBI taxonomy): Eukaryota > Metazoa > Chordata > Amphibia > Anura > Ranidae > Glandirana > Glandirana rugosa. The sequence continues at coordinate 130,326 of BLSH010143069.1, read as the reverse complement.
TTTACAATCCTGCATGGTTGGCATCTTTGGCATCTGTAGAAGCCTTTTATTTTTTAAATATCTTTATTTCTCTGGGTGGGTCTATTACGTTGTGAACCAAATGATATCTTAGTGTTGGGGCCTTTCTGTAGATGAATTTGGGTTTTTTGGGAAGTATTTTTCTGAGATGGTTGTCTGTGGTTAAAATAGGCCAATATTTCTTTATTATTCTTTCCATTTCCTTATATTCTTTATTAAAACCCGTAATGAAGGCTAGATCATAGTCTTTGTTTTTCTTTTTCTTTTTAGTGTTTAGTAATTTACTACATTTTCAAAAAACTGTACTCAAGCAGGGAGCTTAACGGACAAATTACTGAAGTTTGAAGTTATAACTTCAAACCAGTAATTTCACAGCTAATAGAAAAAAGTACCTTTTCAGCAGCAGCAGATTCTCCCTCTTAACTGTGTGAGAAAAACAGGGGATAATGGGTAAACCTTATACCCATAAACCCATATTTTTTCCCTGTAGTTAAGAGGGCTGGGCTAGAAGGGAGCATTTGTCTTTTAGACACATGCCCCCTTCTATGACACTGCAGTGAGAGCCTCCACTGCAGCATTTTTATTTTACAGCTTGGACCAATGGTGCTTTATCATTGGTCCAAGGCTCCAAGCTGTCCATTGAGCTGAGTGCCTCTGACAGGAAGTCAGAGGCACTGTGAGCTCATCCTCCCCAGGTCAACATACTACAACCCTTGATCATTTAAAAAAAAAAAATTATATTCATAGCATGTGAGGTTCTGCCTCACCTGCCTCCTCTGACGGCATGTCCCTTAAACTCTTTTTGTGGTAAGTTTCAAAAGAGCCTTTTCCTTTGTTAGTCACATGCACGTTTGTAGGTATAATAGATCTACCACTATGCTTAGTAGTTGACGACATTTTATTTTCTTCAAATGCTTCTTTTTTTCCCCTCTAAAAGCACATTTGGTGATTAGAGCCACATAGTAACATCATTTTTTTATCAGAATTCTGCATTTGGCTGCAAAATTCTTCTGTTTTATCTAAGTGCTACGTTTTTGCTTCAGAAGCTGACTTTTGTAATAAAAAGTGCGCATAGGTTCTCCTTCTTTTTTACAACCTACTTCTTTCTAAGCATTCGTTATCTTTATTTTCATACTCTTACATGCTTACAGAAGCCTTTCCTAACTCAGCTGCTTAGTGAAGATCTTTGCTTTTGAGTATAAGCCCAACACCTTGAATGATTTCAAGAGTAAAGAATTTATTAGCAACTTTCTTTGCTTGACTTGCAACACATAGAAAGCTTTTAAAAGGCCTAAAGTGCATCGGTGAGCCCTTAAGTCAGGGTGTGCAATGTACAGATTATAAACAGCTTACATGCCTTTCTATCTACAGAAAAAAACAACCTGCAGTACTTTTGAAAGTAGCAACCATCCATGTTGGTCAGAAATTAAACATTCCCTATTTGCCTTAGTCGGTTGCCCTCTATCTTTGTGTAGCTTTCACTTCCCACATAGCAGACACACTATTCTTATGTAACCTCCTTAAAGGAACATGTGCCAATGGAAATACTGAGGCTATCATTACTACATTCTTTTTGGAAATGCTAATTGCCTGGCATTCATGTAATTCTCTGAATTTTGCACTTTAAGTCAATTGCCTAGTACATGCATGCAGCTTGTAAAGTCAGAGCAAAGTTGGAACACTTTGTTTATATGCTTTTTCAGTGAATCAAGGAAGTACCGAAGACAGCAGATCAACACTATAGCCAGGCAACAAGCATTTTAAGAAGGCAAGATCTTGAATCGCAGCTTCCATATTTCTCTTGACATAGGTTTTTCTTATTTAGACAGAGAGCTGTTCTTAGGAGCATGTAGGAGTCTAAAAGTAGTAGGATGGATGTGCTTTCTATTCTGGTATTGATTACATCTGTATCTAACTCAATTCTCATTTGATTTAATCTATCAAGCTTTGTTACACTTTACCTGTTCTATATTGACAAACTGTGGGTGAGACGTAGGCTCAAGTTAACAGCAGGCACTGCTTGAAACAAAGATGTCAGACCCTATAGTGGTTTACACCACCATAATTGACACTGGAGACAGTACTGCATACACTGATCAGCCATAACATTTTGACCACCGAGAGATGAAGTGAATAACTGATTATCTTGTTAAAATGGCACCCGAAAGTGTGTGGGACATATATATATATATATATATATATATATATAGGCAGCAAGTGAACCTGTCCCTGAAGTTAATGTTTTGAAAGCAGAAAAAATGGGCAAGCTAAAGGAATTAAGCAACTTTGAGAATGCTCAAATTGTAATGGCTAGATGACTGGGCTAGGGCATCTCCAAAACTGCAGCGGGATGTCCTTGGTTTGCAGTGGTCCGGACCTACCAAATGTGGGGCAATGAAGGAAAACTGGTGAATTGGCAACAGAGTCATTAGCGGCCAAAGCTCATTGATGTATGTGGGGAGCAAAGGCTGTCCTGTGTAGTTCAATCCAATATAAAAGCTACTGTAGCTCAAATTGCTGAAAAAAAAGTTAATACTGGTCCTAATGGAAAGGTGTAAGAGTACACAGTGTGTCTGAGTTTGTTGGGTATGGGGCTGTGTAGCCACAGACCGGTCAGGGTGCCCATGTTCACCTGTGTCCATAGCAAAAAGCATCTACAATGGGCATGTGTACAAAGAACAATAAAAGAAGGTGTCCTGGTCTGATAAATCATGTTTTCTTTCACAACCTGTGGATGGACCGGATGCATGGGCATTGCTTACCTGCAGAAGAGATGGCACTAGGATGAATTATGGGAATAAAACAAAGCTGGAGAAGGCAGTGTAATGCTTTGTTCAATGCTCTGCTGGGAAACCTTGAGTCCTACTATTAATGTGGGTATTAATTTGAGGCCAATACCTTAATGGATCAGGGCTGTTTTGGCAGCAAAAGGGGTGGACCAACTCATGATTAGGTGGTCATAATGGTACGATGGATAGCATAATGTTCTGGCTGATGGTGTGCATTAAAACGTAGGGTTGAGATGCATGAAACTAAATCCATGCTTGATTTTTTTGGCTGCAATAAGTAATGGACACAGGCTTGCTTTAAATGAGGTCTTAAATTAGGTTACATGGAGAAAGATTATGCATTCATGCTCTTGCACAGGAGCATTAGATGGTAGAGTAATGCGGATGTGTTTTAAATTTCTTATGCCAGCCTAGCCTATGGCACATTCCTGTGTAATGGACTCACTTGGGAGAACCACTAAAAAAAAGCAAAGATTGCGGCGTCAACACTAACAGTTGCTTTTATTTTACCATTCTGATTTTATATAAAGATAGGGTACAGAAAGAATAAGTGTTAAATCAATAAAGAAGTTATATCTCTATAAAAGTACCATTAAAGATAATTTATATTTAGATTACGATCGTACCTATTAACAGATGAGAGGAATTTCTTTTTAATCAGCTATTTTAAAATGAGCTACATGGTTCGTTAGCTGATGCCGGACAGGCTCCCACACTGGAACATTATGAAATAAAAAAAAGTTAAGTATGTTTTCTTTGCGTTAACAGCACATTAAAAGTTAATGGTGTCTGCAAAAACAAGGAATCGGCAAGTGCATATGAAGGTATGAAGGTAGAAACATCATTCTGATAACTATATTAACTCTTTTGGTTCTAAGTTTGACGAGATCTTTTATGCCTGTAAGTTACATGCACATGCAGGCTTGTAGACTATGATTAAGCAAGTTTTGTGTTTTGTTAAGACCTGGAGCCCTAATTAGCTCTGCACTACAAAAGGGAAATTAACATGCATGGCACTGAGAGTGCATTGCACATCATTCTAGATTGAGCTGTCAGCTGGCATAGTCATGATTCCATTGGCGTCTTGTGTAACTGGCAGATAAAGGCTGGGATACATGTGTGTTACCTGTCTGGTTGCCATAGTAAGTGCTGCATTAACCACTTCAGCCCCAGAAAGATTTCCCATGTTAGGACCAGAGCACTTTTGTGATGCGGCACTGCATCGCTTTAACTGACAATTGCATGGTCGTTGTACCCAAACAAAATTTGCGTCCTTTTTTCCCCATAAATATAGCTTTCTTTTGGTGGTATTTGATCCCCTCTGAATCATTTCTGATCGTCGCTATAGACAAAAAAAGAGCGACAATTTTGCAAAAAAAAGACATTTTTCTTACTTTTTGCTAAGATACAAATCCAAAAAAATATATAAAAAACATTTTTGATAAAAATAAATCGCAATCTGCGTTTATTGATTGGTTTGCGTAAAAGTTGCCACGTTTATGGATGATGAGAATTAAATTCTGGGGTTTTTATTTATTTTTATTTATTTTAGTAGTAATGGCGGCAATCTGCGATTTTTAGTGGTACTGCGATATTGCCGGACCATTTTGACACTTTTTTGGGACCAATGACATTTATGCAGCAATCAGAAATTTAAATGTCCACTGATTACTGTATAAATGTAATTGGCAGTGAAGGGGTTAACCTGCAGGGGGTAGTAAAGGGGTTAACTGTGTTCCCTAGGCATGTTCTAACCGTGAGGGGGCTGGGCTGTTATGGGCATAAGAGATCTAACTGATCCCAGTGACAGGGATCAGTAGATCTCCTATGTCCCCACTGACAGAGCGGGGAACTGCCATGTTTACATCGGCAGTTCCCCATTCTTTTGCTCTGGCTGCTCATCGCGGCTCGCCAGCGGACATCAGGTCCGCCCGAGCTGCGGGCACACTCCTCCGGAGTGCGGCGGCGCGTGCGTGCACCCCAGCAGCCACTCCGCAAATCGATGTTTATTTACGGCGATTCGCGGGACACGTCCACACTGCCGCAGTGAATATACTGTGCGTGGTGTGGAAGTGGTTAAAGCAGAAATTCAAGCAGATAAAAATACTCAATTTAATGCAGTTTTGTATCCATTAGTACATCCTTAAAGTGTTACTGAACCCACAACAGTAAAATCAGTCTGTATATGCAGTAAAGCATGCTTGTTATACTCACTGTGGAACCTAAGGGGTTAATCCTCTGCATTGTGTATAAAAGCTTTGTGATACTGTCTCTCTGATCCTCCTCTTCTTCCACAGACTCCAGGCCATTTCCTGATAGTACTGAGCATTAGGAGTCAGGTTACACATACTCAGTTTGGTGTGTATTGCTAGAGATTTTTTTTTTCTTGGTAGAGTGCATGTGATCAGCACAGGGCCAATCAGCAATGTCCAGACAGAGGGTCAGGAGAAAATGAAAACTCCTCCTACAAGCTTTAAGCAGACATTGACAGAAGTCACAAGATTGCTATATACTGCTGATGAGAAAAAGTATTTATCGGTTTATATTTACCAAAATGATTGCATTTCCATGTACTGTGGGAGACTAGATATAGTGAATGCATGTTCCTGGGTTTAGTAACACTTTAAAAGTATTTGTAGCCATGTGCTCCCTTGAGAGTGGCTTGTAGAAGGTGGTTCACCTGATAGCTGACCACAATCAGTTCTGTAACTGTGGGATGCCCAAAGAATTGTGGTACAAGGATTCCATATACAAGCCTGTATATGCGCATTTCACCGCAGACTCTCCCTCTGCAGACTATTGCTCCTCTCAACTCTCCAGCATTTCACTTGCTGACCTTTTTTTCTTACAGTTCTCTCACTGCACAGAACTTTACACTCCTTTGCTTCTCTCCAGCTCAGATCTTAGTTTCTAGCCTGAAGGGAAATTTATCAGGCTTCTCTATGCCTTTCTCTTCACTGAGGTTAGCACGTGGTGAGGCCTACCCTGTTTCAGCAGGACCTCATGAATGTGCAGCAAATTACTTTAGTGCTAACCGGGCCTTTGAAGGACTACAACTCCCAGCCTATCCTCCTCCAGGTCCCTCCATTAAAGTCTCTCACTCCTCCTGTAGCACCTGCGCTGTTCTCCTGTTCCTCCTGTGCCTCTCCAGGAATCACCCTCCCTCCCGACAGCACCTGAACACCCAGGCCCCAAGGTCACCCTCCCCAGACTGGGGGCGACCTCCCGGGTAGGGGCCTGCTCCACAGCGCCTCTACCACATCTCCAGACTCCAACCTGACACTATTCCTCCCAGATTGGGCTGACTCAGAGTATTTAAGGAGACCTGCCCCCTGCCAAACCTGCTTGGGGATTGGTCAGTGTTCCTTGGAACCCTCCAGATGGTTCCACCCATCTCCCAGCTCTCTGACCAGAAGACCTTCCCCTGGTTTTTAGAAAGAAGTGGGAGTTGTTGGTGACCTCATCTGTTAAGCCCACCCAATCCTGCCTGAGCGACTCCTCCCAGCCCAGATCAATACATCCAGGCCTGCTCATTACAGTCAGGCCTGACTAAATTTACCTCTCCTAGCCAAAAACCTACTAGAAAATGCACCTATACTATGGGGGCGCTACATATTTTTAATGCAAATAGTGTAGGGACATAAATTTAACTAGGTTTCAGACTTTTGCAATCCATGTATAGCAGAGTTTAGGCTGGGAGAGGGAGAAGAAGCACAAAGAGTTACTCAGTTGTGCTGCAGTACAGGGAAAATACTGACAGGAAGAGAGAGCGGAGTGTTAGGCCTCATGCACACAGGGCGTTTATTTAACTCTCCTAGAAGTCAGCAGTGTTTTTGCTGAAAAAATGCCTGGAGCTTGTTAAAGTATCTTAAGCTTTTGCAAGCTTTTAGGAGCTTTTACAGGCGTCAAACTCTTGGGCGTTAATTCATTTCATTGGCCAGAATAAATAATTTATTCTGGTCATTGAAATGAATTAAAGTTCAAGCACTAAGGCTCTATGCACACTAGACTTAAAAAAAACGTCTGTTCTCTTGGGAGTAAAAAATGCTCATATAGAGCATTTTTTGTACAAAGTTTAGACGAGTTTAGAAGAGTTTTACGTTTTTTCTATTAGTAAGTTCCAATCAGAAACGTGAACCAGAAGGGTTCCTCTAAACGTTGAGCTTAAAATAGGCCTCTAAACTTCCTAATGTGCATGGACACATAGGATAACATTGAGCTGCTTCTACAGGCAGAGCACAAAACTCCTGTAGAAGCAACATTTTTTACGCCAGTGTGCATGGTCCCCGGTAGAGCAGACAGGGAGCCCAGGAGCTCAGGGGGGCACGAGAGCTGGACAGGATCCCTGGTGGTGATAACGATCGTCCAGTGCAGCTCGTGCAAGTAGCGGGTGGTCGTACAGGCCGGGTCGGTAACAGGCAGGCAATGCGACACAAAGGATGCAGGCAAAGGGGTCGTCAGGTGCAGGCAGGATTGTCAACAGGCTGGCAGTAGAAGTACAAGAGGATCAGGCAGAAGAGTGGTCTTGGGCAAGCTGGGGGTCGGTGCAGGAAGAAATCAACAAGGTCTAGGTCAAGCCGGGTCTCAGAATCAGATGAACAGGAAATCATGTCACTCAGAAACACTCACACACTGTAGAACGGACAGCACTTGATGCAGGAAGCACACTGTTTAAATAGGGCTCCCCAGCCCCGCCTCCTCCGGGAGCGAGAGGAAATAACAATCAAATGCAAACAAACCCTCAGCACAGTCTTCTAACATTGCCCCCCCCCAGGGGCAGCCTCCGGATGCCCAAACAGACACTTCTTTATTGGCAGTTCCTTTTCAAGACTTGAATCAGCTTCTCTGCATGAACATTTGCTTCTGTCTCCCAGGAATTTTCCTCAGAGCCGTAACCCTTCCATTTAACAAGATACTGGGTGGAACCGCCTCTTTTCCGGCAGTCCATGATGGCCTCTACCTCGCACTCCTCCTCTCCATTTACCAACACTGGTTCAGGTGGGTCCGAACTTCGTCCTGGAAAGGGATCTGGAGCCACTGATTTCAACAGAGAGCAGTGTAAGACCAGGTGGATGCGCAGTGAAGAAGGAAGTTCGAGTTCAAATGACACCGTATTAATTTTCCTCTTAATGGGAAAAGGCCCCATGAACCTTGGCCCCAACTTTTTAGACGGGCAGGCTAATTTCAGGTTCCGGGTGGAAAGCCAGACTTGATGGCCAGGCTGCAAATCTAGCGCCCCCCGCCTTCTCTTGTCAAAGGCCTCCTTGTTCACTCCCTGAGTTCTGGATAGGGTATCCTGCAGAAGCTTGTTGTTACTTTCAAAAAAATCTGTTGTCCTTTGGGCTGCTGGGACTGTGTTCTCCATGGACAGGGCAGGAAGGAATGTCGGGTGGAACCCTTAGTTGGCCCAAAACGGAGACTGTTTGGTGGCCGAGTGGATGGTGTTGTTAAACGCAAACTCGGCCAAAGGCAACAGAGAAACCCAGTCGTCTTGTGAGAAAGAGGAAAAGCATCGGATGTACTGCTCCAGTGTTTGATTTGTTCTCTCTGTTTGCCCATTAGTCTGGGGGTGGTATGCAGAGGAATATGACAGCTTGATTCCTAGGGATTAGAGTTGAGCGAACCTCTGGAAGTTCGGGTTCTGCTGGTCCGTCCGAACTTCGGGACAAAGTCCGGGTCCGGAAGGAAACCCGAACGATCGCACGGACAACGAACCCCATTGAAATCAATGGGGACCCGAACTTTTAGGCACAAAAATGCCTGTAACAAAGTCCTGGAAAGCCCTAGAGGGCTGCAAAAGGAAGTAAAATGGGGGTAAGGGTAGGGCAAGTGCCCTACAAAAAAATGGGGACAGGGAAATAACTTTAAATATTTTTAAAAAAATAAAAACATAAAAAAAGCAAAAATGGAGGTGAATGTGGATCATCTTCAAACTGTGTCTGAAAAGTATTAATTAACGGTAGAAGCCATATAACTGTTCTAAAATCATCTTCAAACTAGGGCAAGTGCCCTACAAATAAATGGGGATAGGGAAAATAAATTAAAATCAAGTAAAAAAATGGGAAGGGGGGTGGATGTGGAGTAGGAGCCTAGGGGTT
>BLSH010143069.1:67829-82760 GCA_018402905.1 Glandirana rugosa | reverse complement strand
GACCCCCGGGGGAATTAGGTCGTTCCCAACACCCCTTCTCCGGAAAGAGGGGTAGTTGTACCCTTGTTCCACGAAACCCCTACTGGAGTTTCGTAGGAGGGGTACAACTCCCGTACACCGGACCATACCAACTCTCCCCCCCACGAGTAAGCAGGGGTTGTGGAGGACGGTACGGGCCCAACGTACGAGTCTATTCCCAGATCAGACTTAAAACCCCCCTGAGGATGTGGTAAAAAAATTGAAGTCGACTGGTAGGTGGTTAGTGTGAGAGGTGGTGTCTGCAGACGACGTGATACTCGGCCTAGTCACGCGTGTTCCGACGACCTGGTCTGTTCCTTGAGTACCCGACCAGGGATGTTGTCTGGTCCAGCAGCCTTGTGCGCACTGATCCGGCTCATAGTGCAGCAGACGTCTGTGGTGGAGAGTGTGATTGGTGGATGGTCAGCTGAAGTTAAAAAAATGGTGTAGGAGTCCCCCCAAAATTCAGACTAGACCCTTATCTGAGCATGCAACCCGGGCATGGCAGGAGGTGTTGGGGACGAATGAGCACCCCCCCTCTCAACCATACCAGGCCACATGCCCTCAACATGGGGAGGATGCTTTGAGGTCATCCCCAAAGCACCTTGTTCCCATGTTGATGGGGAGAAAGGCCTCTTCCCCACAACCCTTGCTGGATTAAGGGGGCCCCCAGATCTTGACCCCCCATGTGAATAGGTATTGGGGTATACAGAGCCCCAGATAGGGTATACACCCAGATAGGGTATACACCCAGATACGGTATACAGTCACCAGATAGGGGTATACAGGGTCCCAGATAGGGTATACAGTCACCAGATAGGGGTATACAGGGTCCCAAATAGGGTATACAGAGCCCCAGATAGGGTATACAGGGTTCCATATAGGGTATACAGTCACCAGATAGGGTATACAGGGTCCCAAATAGGGTATACAGAGCCCCAGATAGGGTATACAGAGTCTCCGATAGGGTATACAGTCACCAGATAGGGGTATACAGGGTCCCAGATAGGGTATACAGTCACCAGATAGGGGTATACAGGGTCCCAGATAGGGTATACAGTCACCAGATAGGGGTATACACTGTCCCAGATAGGGTATACAGTCACCAGATAGGGGTATACAGGGTCCCAGATAGGGTATACAGGATCCCAGATAGGGTATACAGTCACCAGATAGGGTATACAGGGTCCCAGATAGGGTATACAGTCACCAGATAGGGTATACAGGGTCCCAGATAGGGTATACAGTCACCAGATAGGGTATACAGTCACCAGATAAGGTATACAGTCACTAGATAGGGTATACAGGGTCCCAGGTAGGGTATACAGGGTCCCAGATAGGGAATACAGAGTCCCAGATAGGGTATACAGTCATCAGATAGGGTATACAGTCACCAGATAGGGTATACAGGGTCCCAGATAGGGTATACAGGGTCCAAGATAGGGTATGCAGGGTCCCAGATAGGGTATACAGGGTCCCAGATAGGAGCTCGCGGTGGCACCCCCCCCCCCCCCCGAAGTCGGGACCAGCCCCGCACTTACCCCATCTAATAGGCAGGCTGGCAGTGTGCAGAGATCGGCTTGCGGAGAGCGAGCTGACAGTGTGCAGAGGCAGTGCTTGCGGAAAGTGGGCTGACAGTTTGCAGAGGCAGCACTTGCGGTGAGTAGGCTGAAGCCTGGCTGGCAGTGGAGTGGCAGTGGACTGTACTCCTCTCCTCGTGGATGGTCTGCGTGTAAGTCCCAGCGGAATGCTGTGCCTGCGTGAGTAATCACGCAGCCAGCATGTCCGCCATAGTCCCGCCCCGCCCACAGCATCCAATGAGAGAGTCATTGGCTCTGATGGCTCAGGGGGCAGCCAATCAGATTATGTGTGTGCGCCTGTTCAGCGCGCACACATAGTCTTTTATGACTGACCAATCGGCTCACTACTTGCTGTCAGCTGACAGCAAGGAGCCAAGGGAAAAAAGAAAAAAAGAAAAGTCAATATACCGGTGCCTCCTGCAGGGGGGCTGGGCTGACTTTTTTTTTTCCTTCTTGTCAAGCGCCCCTTATGGACCAGCCGCCGCTGACAGCTTGGCTCCGGTGCACCTATAGCAAGCTGCTTGCTGTGGGGGGACTCAACAGGAGGGAGGGGCCAGGAGCTCCAGTCAGGGACCTGAGAAGAGGGAGATCAAAGCTGCTCTGTGCAAAACCACTGCACAGAGCAGATAAATGTAACATGTTTGTTATTTTAATAGAAACAAAATGAGACTTTACAATCACTTTAAAAGCATTCGATCACACCAAGATCTGTGTTTCCTAATGCTTTTGATTTTTGAAAACAGTGCTGTTGACATCCGGGTAAACTGGAAGTGACTTCAGGGTTACCATAGCCGAAAGTCGATCAAAGGCGATCCAGGGTTTGTTCGGCTCTCCAATCAGCCGGACTCAGGACACACAGGTTGGTCATTTGGGTCTCCTGGTGAGACAGGAGAGCCCATGGAAGGCGACAGGAGTGGGGACATCCCCTCCCACTGCTTGAAAAAGCAATCCAGTGGTTAGTTAGCTGCTAGGATTGCTTTTACAAGGCAGCGGACAGCGGGCTCTAAAAAACGGTATCGGGGTGATGCATGCAGCTGCAGGTATCATCCCAGTATAACCACTTGAAGTCCAGCAATGTACAGGTATGTCACTGGTCCGCAAGTGACTACTAATTATCATACATTACTGCTCCAATATACACAACAACATCCTCTCTTACACTGGTGGATAGTGAGTCCCCTATGATTCGCAGTCACTTACCTGCATAAGAAAAAAACTTCTGATGCTGCACCCTCTCGTCCTGGCTCTAATGCGGTCTCTGACTATAGCAGCTTCTGATGGGGGTGCAGTGGGGTTGCTAGAAGAATTTTTTTGGGGTGCCACCTGCCATAGCCAATGTTTCACATGAAAAGCAGTTCAGGTGGTGAATACATTCAGTGTAGACACACATGTATAAATACTAGTGAGTATTAAAACAAAAGGCAGCCCAAGATCCTAGTTTATGTGGCTTTTTCATAAATAGGTGTTTGTGTTTTTTATTGCTTGTCTTTACTGACATCAATTCAAGCTAAAGCTGGCCATAGACAAGTAGTCTTTGCGGACTGAATGAAATAAAAACAGATGCTCCTACCCACAAGAGAGTTGGACGGAGGAATCCCACTTGCAATCATGTGACTGACTTTTGTCAAGCAGGGCCAGCCACACACTCTTCGAAACTTGGGCAGTCTCTGCTTATCCAGCCAAATTTTGATCAGTGTATGGCCAGCTTAAAGAGATTGTAAACAATCACCTTGTAAAACAACCTATTTCATTTAAACTTAAAAGAAAAGGCAAACATTTGTGTATAGATATAAAAAACATTATAAAGACCTTTTTTCCCTTTTTTTATACTGTAAGTGATCATATTCCCTCTGTTTTCAGCTGCTAAGAGCTGGGGGAGGAGAAGCAACAGTACACTGATCTTCCCAGTGAATGGCTGTGCGGGGGGGCGTATCAGGACAAGTCATTGGAGGAGAGCAGGCTGGGTTCCCAGCACAGCTAGGGAACTGACCACAACAAACTCTCTTGCCTAGCATAGTCAGTTTTTAACAGGAAAGCAGAGGGACTGGCAGCACCAGGGATTTTACACAAAAGAAGCAATAAAAAGAGAACAGGATACTTTTCATGCAAGTACATGGTACAGCAGGTACATATCAAGAATATGAAATACTGGGGTAATAAACGCTTTAAGGATACACGCCACAAGTGGCCCTGACTTAGAGGGAAAGAAATATTGACATGTTACAGCGCGTGGCATGTTACTGAGACCACTTTATTATAAAAATGCCAGATTAAAGCTGAATTCCAGGAAAACACAAATGAAACAATTTATTCCAGCTATGTATTAAAAAAAAAACAATTTTGTTATATAAGACTAGCACAAGTACTTGATTATGTCTAGTCAATAGCTTCGTTTAGGAGAGGAAAGGCAGCACTTGGCCCTAACAGGTCTCTATTACCATTCTCAGTTTTTATCTCCCTTCCTGAACATGATATTAGGAGAATAAAGCAAAGCCATTACCTCATTAGTGTACTTCTGTTCCTTCACTATTGAGTCACAGACTGGGGTGGGCTGTTGACCAAGTTCATTGCTTATATGCAGAGAAGGAAAAGTAAGGTCACCAGCTACAGCTGGTGTAGCCTTCTTTTGGAGGGGGTGGTGAGAAATGGCCCTCCCCAAACATAATATTGTGCTAAACCTGTAGGTAAATAAGAAAATTAGAACCTTAGCTAAGTGGAAGAGTGGGTTTGATAATAAAGTTGGCAGTGCCTCCACCCAGAACACAGAGGATTCCCTTCCAGGGAAATTAACCAGTGTTCTAATCAAAGTAATTGGAAGCAGAAGAACTACTGCAACCAGGATATAACATTAGCTATACACATATACTGTAGATGCACATCAGTATATAAATAATACAAGCTTTATATAAGAAAAAATGAATAACAGTATATATATTCAATTTACAAACAGATATTATCAGCATAGGGCCTGATAGGAGTCCTGTGCATATATAACTGGCTGTATATGGTTATTTCTAGAAATACAATTTACTCCAGGTGAATGCTGCAGCAAAATCCAGTTGCAGGGGCCCTGAGTATCATGCAGCATCTGTCTTTGGTTCAGAGACCTTGTGGCAGTTCGAGCCTGTGCCACTACCTAAAATGGCAGGCTAGGCAAAGTTTTGCAGAAAACAAGCACATTAATGAAGCAGGTGTATGCCGGGTTAGAAACAGAGTTAGAGATCAGTGGCCCCACTACACACCGAAGGGGTCAGTGTGTGAAGGGAGCTGTGAGGTGCACATCGCACCATACTGTCCAGATCAGGACAGACAAAGGCCAGAACCTGTGAGGATGTAGCAGCTCGGAGCTGCAGGTGAAATAGTCAAGCTGACAAAGGTACAGCATTTTGTGAACAAGCACTGAGACTGTGTGTTTGACTAGAGGACCAAGGCATGAGGCCTGAGCAGTGAAGATGCAAGGAGAGCCGCAAGGCTGAATTCTATGTTTTGTTGCATTGATGGTTAGAACCCTCTGCATGGGAAACTATTCAAATGTGAACGTTTTGCTTTGTTTTAAATAAAGGTGGGCAGTAAAAGTCCTGAAACATACTTCTGGTGTGGAGTAAACTCACTGTTTGGCGTAACAAATTCCCCAACTTGTCACAGTTGGTGGATGAAATGCGGTGGGCACAGATGGCAGAGTTCCTCACATGCCAAAAATTGTAAGTTGCCAGAGACTGTCTGTTTGTACTTTGCTGGGTGAGCAAGGAAATGTGTCCTGCAAGCCTAAAAGAGACAGTACGCCAAAAAAAAATTCTGAGGAGCTGCTACAGCCAGTTGGAGAGTGCTGGAAAAGTTCAGCTGGGAGAATGCGGTTTCCCATGGTATCAAGAGAGGAAGCTTCATCTGGATGGTTGAGCTACAGTAAAGAGGTGGCTCATCATTCTCACAAAAAGGGCTGCTATGTCCGAAAGCCCGTGACTAGAGTTGAGCGAACACCCGGGTTTGGTACCGAACGTCATCCGAACTTTACCCCGGACCCCAAACCCCATTGAATTAAATTGGGACCCAAACTTTTCGGCACAAAAATGACTATAAAGAAGTCCTGGAAAGTGCTAGAGGGCTGCAAAAGGAAGAAAAATGGGGGATGTGATGTTATTAGATCTGCAATCTGTCCCTTAAGATCATTCTGTAATGCAGGATGAGAGATCGTTCTGTAATGCAGGATGAGAGATCGTTCTGTAATCAGATCGTTCTGTAATGCAGGATGAGATGTTATAGATCTACAATCTGTCCCTCAAAGCAGTAGTAGTAATCTCTACCTAGTTATTATCACTGCAATCTGTCCCTCACAATCTGTCCCTCACAGCGCCTAAGAGCATGTGACATGCAGCACTGTGACTCCAGCCTCATATAGAGGCTGGGTCACATGATGCACTGGCCAATCACAGCCATGCCATTAGTAGGCATGGCTGTGATGGCTTCTAGGGAAAACCAGTGAAACGCTTGTTAATTGGCTGCCCTTGGCAGCTATTCAACATGCGTGATAAAATACCAGAACCCAGAACCCGAACCCGAACGTTTTCTAAAACGTTCAGGTTCGGATTCAGGACATGGACACCCGAAAGTTCGGTACGAACCCGAACGTTACAGTCCGGGTTCGCTCAACTCTACCTGTGACACCTAGCAGGGTGTCTGTGGTTTCATCCTGTGACTCCATGGAGAGATACACCCGGAGAAATGCCAGATGGAGTGGTTCCAGCAAAAATGTGAAAGATACTGTATATGTGTCTAATTCTGGTGAAGTGGAGGCAAGTCCGGTGAAGAAATCTGCTTCCAAGAAGGACTTGTTGCTGTGTAGTACCCTGTATAGTGGGGAAACATGGGGTAAAACTCAGTATAATGTTTTGCTTACTAATGAAATTCAGACAAATAGTGGGTTAATACAGCCAGCTGAAAATGTAAATGTATATGAAATGCAGGCAGCACTGCCAGTGCACAGTGGTGAAATGGTGGTGTCAGGAAAGGCGTAGTCCTATGCGCAGAAGAATGATTCATGGCCAAATTAAAGATGCGCATGTGCGTGCGCGGCGGCATGCATGTGCATGAACTGATGCGTGGGAGCGTGAAGGGATGCGCCAGACAGGTTATTTCAACTGCACTAGGGTCTGGTGTCAGTGCCGTTTGATCTATTGTGTTCCTGAAGTATCTCAGTATCTGTTCCTGTACTGATTATCCGTTGCCGACCTAATCCTGCTCCTGACTCTGCTTGAACTCTACCTGCACTGACCCCTGGCTTGCCTCTGGACTTCGCTTCTGTCTCATCCCTTTGCTCATCTGATCCCTGACTACTCTCCTGCCAGTCACCTGTACCTGATCTGCTCGATTGTTACTGACCCGGACTGTCTGACCCTGCCTTGTTTCTGATCCATACAATACCTGCTTTCTGTGCTCTTCCCTGGCTCCAGCTCTGTTGCCAGTGTGTCTGGTCCTTTGGTCCTGTTTTCCATTTGCACACCAGCATCAGCCAGCAAAAGACTTACCAGGCACTCATGCCATCTTGCGCTTTAGGCTCCACCACCAGATACGTTACAGGTGGTATTGCAACCAATCATATCTGAAGATGAGTTAATGCAATGTGATCCTAAAACAGACTAGGATGCGTGAAGAAAAAAAGAGCATGCGTTGTTGGACAAAGTGGGGTGTAAAAATAAGGTGGACAATATGCCAGGAGAAGGGTCTGCTGAACAGCCTATAGACCAGGGCACGTTGGCTGCTGCAGAGATTAACCCTCTTATGACAGAAGGACCAAGTGACCGTGAACACTCAGCAGAAATTTTGCCCACAACGCATGAAAGAGTAGTGTGTCTTGATGACAGACATGCTCAAAGAAATGTTAGAATCATGGACTGTTCAGCCAGTGTATGTCGTGTCATCCGCTCCTAGGGCAGGAGAACTTGTACCACTGGGTACTACTAATTGGAGCTGGATATTACAGGCTGTATTGGGCAGAGATAGCCAATGTTGGAGTTATATGATGCAATGTTTGGTAATAATGTTGAAAGTTGTCTCACAGTGTGCTGGATTGCTTTATACCGATGTTGTGTAAGAGAAGCACTCTGGAGCACTGTTGGAAAGGTCAGAGGTATTTAAAATACCAGAGGGAACAGAAATGGTTAAATAAATTGGTGTGGAAAAATGTTCATTAGTAGGACAGTCGCTATTGGAGTTTTGGACAACAGGGGGCGATGTGAAACTTTGGGAAGGTCCCATAGGGAGTAACTATTTGCCTGTATGTGGCTGTATGTGGTCCCTCCTCAGACACTGCCTAGCAAGCAATGGGACGAGAGTTCCTGATGATGTTGACAATAATGAGTTGTGGATTTCTGAGAAATTGGTTGTCAAGGGTAACTACACAGGTATTAGCAAACCTGAAAAACAGATGGTGCTGGTTGAGGTTGATACAAGTAGTGAGGGGGGGTTGGTTCCCTGACAGATGCGATAGGAGTAGTCCCCCTACAGTTCTGGGAGAGTAGTCCTGGGAATGGTAGAGAGATCAGTGGGGCCCCAAGGGTCAGGAAGAACTGCTTGGAAGCACACCAGGAAAAAGATGTGGGTAGAGTACCCCTTTAGAAGGAAGGTCAGAAAGGTTTGGATCCCTGGAGGTGAAAGCAGGCACAGAGGTGCCAGTGTGAAGAGCGGGTGTGTTTCTCCCACCGGTGCGAAACAAGGGGGGTGTGGCAGGTCAGGCCCGGGCCACTACTTAAAATTGCGGTCTAGGCCAGATTTTGCAGGAAACAAGCACATTAATGATGCAGGTGTGTGCTGGGTTTAAGTTAGAGACAGAGTTAGAGGTCAGTGGCCCCACCCTCCTGACAGGGTCAGTATGTGAAGCTGTGAGGTACACATCGCACCATACTGTCCAGGTCAGGACAAAGGCCCTAGCCTGTGAGGATGTAGCAGCTGGGAGCTGCAGTAGAAATAGTCAAACTGACAAAGGTACAGCCTTTTGTGCATGAGCACTGGAACTGTGTGTCTAATGGTCTGGAGGACCAATGCATGAGGCCTGAGCAGTGAAGTTGCAAGGAGAGCCACAAGGTTGAATTCTATGTTTTGTTGCATTGATGGTGAGAACCCCCTGCATGGGAAACTATTCAAGTGTGAACTTTTTGCTTTGTTTTAAATAAAAGTGGGCAGAAAAAGTCATGAAACATACTTCCGGCGTGGAGTAAGCTCACTGGCACTACCAATGAGCTACAAATTCCCTAACTTGTTACAACCTGAAGACAAGATCTGCGGTGATGAGCAAACCCACCAGTCCTTACCCAACCAGTCTGGGAAGCAGTCCTAGGTACATGGCCCTAGGCATGTGAGACAGTAATAGGTCAGAGATACTCTGTTTGTCATGAGGATATAGCAATACACTCAAGAATCTATGGGCAGCTGTTGTTAAACTATTAGAACGTAGAAATACTCACATAATCATCTGTTCTGATCCGGTATTAGCGTAGCTCCCAACTGTCCCTGATTTCGAGGGACTGTCCCGGATTTGGAACAAAGTCCCTCTGTCCCTCTTTCCTCCTCATTTGTCCCTCATTTTGGTCTGATTTATATAGTTCTATATAAATTGCACTTTTTATCTTTTAGAAAGTGTTTCTTAGTGCTAAACCTTTCATCCAATTTCTAAATTGCTGCATTTGTAAATTTTAAAAGCCGGTATAAAGGAATAGTAATGGTAAAAAAAACACTTGTGGGTTTAACTAATAATTTTTTAAAAAATTGTCCTTTAACCACTTCAGCCCCGGGAGGATTTCCCACTTTAGGACCAGATCACTTTTTGCGATTCGGCACTGCGTCGCTTTAACTGACAATTGTGCGGTCGTGCAACGTTGTACCCAAACTAAATTTGCGTCCTTTTTTCCAACAAATAGAGCTTTCTTTTGGTGGTATTTGATCACCTCTGCGTCATTTCTGATCACCGCTATAAACAAAAGAAGAGCGACAATTTAGCAAAAAAAAACAAATTTCTTACTTTTTGCTAAAATACAAATCCAAAACAAATATAAAAAAACATTTTTTCCATCGGTTTTGGCCGATTTAGATTCTTCCTCATATTTTTGGTAAAAAAAATTGCAATCTGCTTTTATTGATTGGTTTGCGCAAAAGTTGCAGCGTTTACGGACGATGAGAATTCATTTATGGGGGTTTTATTTTTTACTAGTAATAGCAGCGATCTGCAATTTTTAGCGGTACTGCGATATTGCAACGGGCATGTTGGACCATTTTTTTACACTTTTTTTTTTGGGACCATTGGCATTTATACAGCGATCAGTGCTATAAAAATGCACTGATTACTGTGTAAATGCCATTGGCAGTGAAGGGGTTAACCTGCAGGGGGCACTCTAAGGGTTAATTGTGTTCCCTGGGTGTGTTATAACTGTGTGTGGGCTGCTGCTGGGGAAAGGTGATGATCACGGCTTCCTTATAGAGGAAGCCTGTGATCACTGCCCTTCCCCCTCTATGAGAACGGAGATCCATGTTTACTTACACAAGCCTCCATTCTCTCACTGCGGGGGGCCATCGCGGGTAGCCGGCGGTGATCGAGTCCACCCTACCTGCTCCCTGCCCCCCCCCGGACACAGTAAGCGCGTGTGCGCTCACAGCTCATATGACGGCGGTTTGCGATAACGAGCCACTCTGTCGCCGTCAGACTACGGTGGGCAAGTGGTTAAGGGGGCATTGCGTGGGTGTCCTATGCCTAAATACTTGTGCTAATAGGTGTTCCTCATTCCCATCTCAAAAAATTGGAGGTATGTATTAGTAGCATGGATGGAACATGTGGCTGAAATCTTCTGTCTCTTCCATCTTCCTGGATCAACAACAGGAAGTGGCACACATAATTTTACATTACACTGTGATACTAGCAACTGACATTAGAGGGCAGTGGATTTCTACACTGATCATACACTTAGTGCATTTCTGCCCTTTGTTTCTCATGAAGCAGCTGAAAGAAGTGGTTATGCCCATTCCGCTCTGTTTAACAAAAGTCAATCACAGGGTGAACAAAAGAAATCTAACAGTGTATGGCCAGCTTTATCCATGCTTTCTGATGAGGATACTTATTTAGATCATGAGAGTGGCTTAACAGATTTGCAAATATGTTGAAAGATTAGACAGTTTACATATATGTATTACAACTATATATTCAGCTGTTTGCCTAAACTTCATGACAGAGAGACCACAATATTGAAACATCCGAGATGAGTGAGAGATTAACTTTTTACAAAGA
This sequence comes from Glandirana rugosa, assembly GCA_018402905.1. Lineage (NCBI taxonomy): Eukaryota > Metazoa > Chordata > Amphibia > Anura > Ranidae > Glandirana > Glandirana rugosa. The sequence goes on along the minus strand of BLSH010143069.1, from coordinate 71,894 downwards.
CTGCTGTACCATATTAGAAAGGCTGCTATGCTGTGAAGAATGGTACAGTATGTTAGAGAAAGAGCGAGTCCCTGTTGTCACTTTGCCTGTGAAGGAAAATTACAAAATTCCCATATATTCACCTAACTAGCTCCCTCATAGTTCATACATAGCTCCTTCGTTGCTGGCACTGAAATTGGCTGTGTTGAGATCCTGCAGAGTGGTGATATCACTTCCTTGGTCATGGGACAGTGTTTAGACCTAGTGATTGGCTGCTAGGCCCAGGTACCATCTTAGGGCAGCAAGTCACATGCTATCCCATTGCTGGAAGTGGTGAATATGTATAGTAATATATAATAATAATATATCCAGGTATGATGCAACGAGGAGCTGCGAGGGAGCATAGGTAAGTGAGTTAAAGGGGACAGGATTGTCCTTTACAGAGGCACTGTCACTTTGTCCTGCATGGGCAAGGTGACAGTGTCTCTTTAAAACAATGACAGTGGAGGGGGCATGTCATTCCTCTGATCATTTAGGTATTTTAACACAAGTTTTATCCAACTAGCCTAGGCCTCCAATGCCTGGCTGCAAGTTATAAAGGTGGAATATTGAAAAACATAGTTTAGCTCAGGGCTAAGCTTGAGCTATGGAATCTAAGTTCAGGTTTACTAATGTTCAGGGCTGGGTGACTCATCCTGGCAGCTCTCTGGAGCCTCCCCCCTGGTCTAGAGGGTTGAAGAATATTCTAGATTTAGAGAGTGGAGGTTAGGAGGAGCTGCCTTTAACATTTATGGAGCCTCAGCCAATCCTCAGAGGTAGGCTGGCACGGGGTTCAGAACACTCCATAAAAAGACATGGGCCATGCCAGCAGAGGCAGCCTGGTGGAAGATGGAAATACAGTGTTGAGGAGGCTGTCTGTGGCCCTCAGGGGCGCCTCTTTGTCTGGGGGTGGGAGGTGTCCTGCCTTGGGCTGGGGCTCGGGTGCCGGAAAGATCCTGCTATAGCACACGGGAGGAAGTCTTTCCTGTAGGCACAGGAGCAAGAGAGAGGACAGAGTGAGTAGTCAACACTGTGGGGGCTAACAAAGGGGGGAGTTGCCACATGTGGTCAGTCTCCAATAAAGACAGAGGTGTGCTTAAGTCTTTAGCCTTTCCCTAGAGATCTCCTGAGAGTCAGCTGGGTGGGCTGGTGAAGAGTCAGCTGGGTGGGCTGGTGAAGAGTGAGACAGTTGGGAAGGCTGGTGAAAGGAGCAGCTGCAGTCAGGTGGGTTGGCAGTGCCCAAAGACGTGATGCTAGGATCAGTGGCCACAGAGGAGAAGTTACACGCTGTTTCACTATAACTGTGCTACACAAAAAGGGGCTATGAGTTCCTGCCTGTTATGGGCCATTGCTAATCTGACTGGGAGCCTGTCAGATACTGTAAATCAGAGTGATTCAGCTGAAGCAAACAAGTGAATGTACTGGAGGAGAGTGAAGGAGACTGTATATAGGTGTATATAGGAAGATGTCCATGAAGTTTTGCTGATGTTTTGAGGAAGTCAAGTGGGCATCCCATAACTTCCCATCCTTATCCAAGTTATTAACTGTCTAATAAATAAAAACAAAAAAAGTCATTGAATGTGCTCTGACTCTGGGTGTTTGTGAAAATTTGGTGTGCTTGGCTGTGCAGGAGTGGGGGATCCAAGTTCATCAGCAGTCGCTACGGGGGGCGCTACATATGTAAAAAAAACAAAAAAAAAACAGAATTTTTAAAAGAAGCAATCTTCTGGCATACTTATGGCTGATGAAGGCCTAGAGTTTTATAACACTGAAGGGTATCATTATAAATGTTTTTCACAAAGGTCATATACCTTTCACCTAGCATTCACACATTTTTCTTATCAGGTTCAGTTAAAAAAAAAATTTGAAATCTGGATGAAATGTGTTTGAATACTGTGTGAAAAGATTTACAAATATACTCCAAAGAGTCACTAACCTTCAAAGGTCGAGCCCTTGTGACCAAGTCGGAAGTGACGAAATGCGTCAGTGGCGTGGCCACGCGACGACTCACACCGAGCTGATTGGATCCGAAGTGACGTTGTGGATGAGAACGAACGAGTGGTGCTTACTGATGGGTAACAAGACCGCTCGTTTATGTTATACAAATGACTGTTTATACGTTTTGACACGTAAGCGCATTTTATCATTAAAACTGCTCTTTTAAACTAAATACTACACTATGAGAGGTCATTTCTCCTTTTTCCCATATGAGCAACAATGTTGGAAAGATTAGATGGAGGAAGCAGGTGATTCTGTGGAGTACTCTGTTGGGGAGATTGCCGTCTGGTTTATGGCATGCTGATTGACCTCGGGATGTCTGGTGAGCCTCAGTGTGTTTAATGCTCTCACGTGGTGACACTGGTGGAGGAGTTCCTGGGTTTAAATTCTACTACCTTCGCAGCATCTTATGGACAGTTGTTCTTCTTTACAGATGGACTGCTAGCACATGCACTTTATGTCACAATATTTGAGATTATTTAATTATTTAGCGCTGCTGAAAACATTTACAAGTTTTTAGGTTTTCAATTTCTATACATATTCTTACTAAAGCAGCGGCATGTTTTGAAGTTTTGAAGTTTTGTTTCACTTACCTTATAGAGTGCGGTGTTTTTCTTTATTTATTTGTATAACCTTCAAAGGTCACCGCAGTCCCATGAAAAAGTCTGCTTGCAAAATATCAGTTCTTGGTACATCCAATGTCAAATCAAAAAGAGAGGGTTTTAGTATGCCTTATTCCCGCAGAGGGACACATACTTTTGAATCCCTAAGAATGCATCTCAAGCAGGCACCAAACTGTTCTCAAACACAAGTAATTTTTCTTTGAAAATATGCTGTGTTTGACTTGCTTCTGAGTCAGATAATCACAAACAAAAACCCTAAAAATGTGGCATTAAAGAATTTGAAGTAGCAAAAAGCATAACCTAAAGTGTTTATATTTTAAATGTACAACAAGATTGGAAAAATTAAAATACTTATTACTTATACTTACTTAATATTTATTGTCTAGAAAATACTTTTAAGTGCAAACCATCAATGTGCAATAATACATGCATATTGGTTAAATTGATATAATGGAAAAAAAAAACAAATTTTGTACATAGTTGAATGGCTGTGTCTTCCCACTATATGACTTTCCCCTTTATTACCTAGTTACGTAGTTACATAGTTAGCCTGGTTAAAAAAAGACACAAGTCCATCTAGTTCAACCAAAGTATAAAGTGACATGTGTCAGAGGGAGGAGACAATTTTGAGCTCTATCAACTTTATGCGTTAAACCGTCATAGACTATGATTTCCTGGTGTGTCGTCCAACTTCTTCCTTTGCTCTTGAAAGTGGTGGCCTTGTCGATGCCATGTGGTGCTCATGCAGGGCAGAAGGCTGCTAATCTTCAGCAGGCTTGAGGAAAATGAGCAAGCTGTTTTTACACAACAATATTTATTGAATTTTGCAAATCGTGGCTTAAAACAAATTCACCATGTAAGAAACATTGAGGCTGCCTTTGTTGACATCAAAAATACTAGTTGGTTTGCTGTCATGGTGATCACGTGGCTTTAAGACTTTCTAAATTGCATACTTGGAATAACTGGCAAATCCAGAGACAACTAGGCAACTTGGGGTGCTTACAAAGTCATGCCGCATTCTTTCCACTGTAGTTTAGCAATAGAGGTCCTGTTCTACGACTTAGGGAAATTTTCCTCCAATTAGAAGAAAGAGTGCTGGTTGGTGAAGGTTATTTTGTGGAGGCAATCATTAGCGTAATTCCTTTTTCTGTGCTGGAGTCATCCATCACTACCATTTGATCTTTAAATGGAGTTGCCTTGTCCTTGGGGCAACACAAGGTGGGGACATTATTTCCCCTAGGGAAAGTGGTGGCCTTGTCGATGCCATGTGGTGCTCATGCAGGGCAGAAGGCTACTAATCTTCAGCAGGCTTGAGGAAAATGAGCAAGCTGTTTTTACACAACAATATTTATTGAATTTTGCAAATCGTGGCTTAAAACAAATTCACCATGTAAGAAACATTGAGGCTGCCTTTGTTGACATCAAA
>BLSH010143069.1:50087-67819 GCA_018402905.1 Glandirana rugosa | reverse complement strand
GGGTGGAACGCGTAATTCCTTTTTCTGTGCTGGAGTCATCCATCACTACCATTTGATCTTTAAATGGAGTTGCCTTGTCCTTGGGGCAACACAAGGTGGGGACATTATTTCCCCTAGGGAAAGTGGTGGCCTTGTCGATGCCATGTGGTGCTCATGCAGGGCAGAAGGCTACTAATCTTCAGCAGGCTTGAGGAAAATGAGCAAGCTGTTTTTACACAACAATATTTATTGAATTTTGCAAATCGTGGCTTAAAACAAATTCACCATGTAAGAAACATTGAGGCTGCCTTTGTTGACATCAAAAATACTAGTTGGTTTGCTGTCATGGTGATCACGTGGCTTTAAGACTTTCTAAATTGCATACTTGGAATAACTGGCAAATCCAGAGACAACTAGGCAACTTGGGGTGCTTACAAAGTCATGCCGCATTCTTTCCACTGTAGTTTAGCAATAGAGGTCCTGTTCTACGACTTAGGGAAATTTTCCTCCAATTAGAAGAAAGAGTGCTGGTTGGTGAAGGTTATTTTGTGGAGGCAATCATTAGCGTAATTCCTTTTTCTGTGCTGGAGTCATCCATCACTACCATTTGATCTTTAAATGGAGTTGCCTTGTCCTTGGGGCAACACAAGGTGGGGACATTATTTCCCCTAGGGATTCCCTGTATTACACAATGCTTGAAAAACTCTCGTGAAGAAGGACTACTGGATAATATAATGCATCAACCAAAACAGAGTAGCATTGTTCCTGTTCAAGTGAGTGCCTATTATGTTCTACTTTTGAGAGGTTCTCAGTAGAGTTGATCGAACACCTGGAAGTTCGGGTTCGGCAGGTTCGGCCGAACTTTGGGAAAAAGTCCGGGTTCGGGACCGAACTTGACCCGAACTTTATCCCGGACCCCGAACCCCATTGAAATCAATGGGGACCCGAACTTTTAGGCACAAAAATGGCTGTAACAAAGTCCTGGCAAGTCCTAGAGGTCTGCAAAAGGAAGGAAAATGGGGGTATGAGTCAGACAAGTGCCCTACAAAGAAATGGGGATAGGGAAATAACTTAAAATCATTTTTAAGCTAAAAACACATTAAAAAAAAATGGAGGTGGATGTGGAGTTGGAGGTTGAGGAGGCGGTGGAAGTGGCGGTGGAGGAGGAGGAGGTAGCCAACACTGTTTTTTTTATTTTTGTGCAAGAAATGCACCATTGGCCGCAAATGTAGTTTTTGGAATATTTTTTTTTTAAAACCAGCAATGTAGACTTTTTTTTATTTTTGTGCAAGAAATGAACCGTTGGCCGCAAATGTATTTTTTGGAATATTGTTATTTTTTTAAACCAGCAATGTAGACATTTTTTTTATTTTTGTGCAAGAAATGCACCGCTGGCTGCAAATGTAGTTTTTGGAATTTTAATACCAGCAATGTAGATGCACTTTTTAATTTTGTGCAAGAAGCAGTAATCTGTCCCTCTAAGCAACAGCTGGAACCTTTCCCTGTAGAACTTGGAGATGATTTTAGAACAATAATCTGTCACTCTAAGCAACAGCTGGAACCTTTCCCTATAGAACTTGGAGATGATTTTAGAACAATAATCTGTCCCTTAAAGCAACAGCTGGAAGCTTTCCCTATAGAACTTGGAGATGATTTTAGAACAATAATCTGTCCCTGAAAGCAACAGCTGGAACCTGACCCTATAGAATTTGGAGATGATTTTAGAACAATAATCTGTCCCTCTAAGCAGTAGACTCTACCTGGTCCAGTCAGATCGTTCTGTGCAGCAGGATGAGGTCTGCAATCTGTCCCTCAAAGCAGCAGTACTAGTATCTCTACCTAGTCCACAATCAGATTGTTCAGTAAGGCAGGATGAGATGTTCTATAATATCTGCAATCTGTCCCTCACAGAGCCAGCAGCATCCTCTCCCTAAACTATCCTGAGAGCATATGACATGCAGCACGGTGACTCCAGCCCCATATAGAGGCTGGGTCACATGGTGCACTGGCCAATCACAGCCATGCCATTAGTAGGCATGGCTGTGATGGCTTCTAAGGGCAAACCAGTTAAACACTTGTTGATTGGCTGCCCTTGGCAGCTATTCAACACGTGGAATAAAATACCAGAACCCCGAAACCAAACTTTTTTTGAAAAGTCCGGGTTCGGGTCCGGGTCCCGGACACCCCAAAGTTCGGTACGAACCTGAACTTTACAGCTGAAAGTGCCCCTGTAATAGACCTTTCTTTTGAAGCCTATTGCAAGTTGGCAATTTGTGGATGTGCACTGAGAAAACTTATGCCACAAAACTTTTTATGTTTGTTTCATGTTTTTTGTTGGTTTCTGTCTGCAAAGCATAGAATTTAGTCTCAGACAACCCCACTAAATGGGTCAACTGAGTTCTGCCAGATACAGCCTGGTGCTTTGGCTATCTGTGCAGCCTGGAAGCTCTGGTGGTGTCTCAGAAGATGTATTTTTGTATTAAATTGAATGTGTTATGTTTCCCCCCTTTGCTTCACATCGGTCCTTTGGGCCTATCACAAGAGTTTCCCACTCTACAAAAATGGGTCCTTTCAAAATTGTATTCTTTTGAAGGAGGCAGTAATGGCTGTCTCCACATTTCTGTTAGCACAGGTTTAATTTAAGGGTAATGATCATGGTTTAGGGTTAATTTACCTTTTGTTTTTAAATTAATAGACAGTATAGGAATTATCATATATTCTACCAAGCCTAAATGTATCTACAACGTGTAGCATCCTCTAGTTGTGCTAGAGTGAGAGTAGGAAAGTTTAGGTAGGCCTAGCTGGTGGCTAGGCCTTTTTGTTTTCATTATGGGCTGGGAGTGGCTCAGAGTAGAGCTGGTGACTCTCACGGACCCCCGATAACGACACCCCCCATGCGCCCTCTCCTGCTATGCTTACGGGGCCCTGCTTGCCCATCGGAGGGCCCGGGATGTCTATGGCGGGTGGTGGCATGTAGAGGGGAAGGAGGAGAATGGATACACGTCCGCTCTCCTTCTCCTCTTGCATTGACCCAGAAAGCGACGTCTCTGTGTCCCTGGCTCGCTTTGCCGGGAATGGATGTTTTGCAATGCGATCTGCATTTCAAAACATTCAGTAGCGTACAGGGGAGACCTGTTACATGAAAACATCACATAGGGGACTTTTTGCCCCCTATGTGATGAAAAAAAAAGTAAGGTAAAAAAAATGTATTTTTTTTTTGTAAACAAATAAAGTTACACACAAACACATAAAATCCCTCCCCCCCCCCAACGCCCCATATACACACGCACAAACGTAAATGCATGCGTCAGTGCGCCTACATCGTTGATTGCGATACACATGTAACATACACACGTCAGAGTGAGAGCTCCTCCGTAACACTAAACTGATACCTATAGGGGGCTTCTGAAGCGTCACCTATAAAAAATATAGGGTACTGAAGGTTGACACCACTTCACAGGGCGCACAAAAATGTAAGGTTTGGCATGTTGGGTATCTATTTACTTGGCTCAACCTTGTCTTTTATATTTTACCAAATATTTGGGTAATTTATCGCGCTTATTTGCCCTACAATTCACGTTAGTGTGTTTTTACTCAAATTTTGCATTTTATAGGCCTTTGCGGTAATATTATGTGATATAAAAAATTGGAACTACCACTATTTTATTCTCTAGGATGTCAGATCTCAGAAAATGTATAATGTTTGGGGGTTTTGTGTAATCTTCAGGCCTAAAATTATTTTTTTAAACATGTGTGCCAAAAACGCAAAAACAGCTCTGGCAGCGAAAGGGTTAATGATGCTTAAAGTAAAACTTTAAAAATGAAAAATTCCTTTAAATATAGTGCCTGGGGGGTCCCCTTAGTCTGCCTTTGTGACACATCTGTACCGTGTATAGAACCTTCTACAGCAAAACTGACATTTATAGAAAAAAAAAATGTAATTTAAATAGATTTTCCCTGCAAGCTTTCTTTATTTGGACAAGCTGGAATTTAGATGCTGGGCATATGGGTGGCAGGGAGTATATATATTTTTTTTTGATGCAGCAGCTGGGGCAGAGAAATTTGCCTGCTAAACTCTACAGCTGGTGGTGTACTGCTGGCAGATGTGTGGCAAGGACCTGTGACACCTTTTGCGATACCATCATCCCTGTCAGCGGAGGCTGCTGAGAGGTCATGAGACATAGTGGGGGTAGACATGAAAGGTACAGAGTGAGGAAGGGAAGAACTGTGTACCTTGTGTGTGGCTTTCAGGTGCTCTTGCCAATGGGCTGAGTGGTGGAATGTCAAATGCCTTGTCAAGCACGTGGTACCCAAATGGCTGGTGTTTTAGCCACGCTTGATCTACTTGTGGCAGAGATTGCAAATTGCAATGTACTAAAAATGGCCCACACAGCTGAGCTGTGGGAAGTGGGCCAGGAGATAACAGCTCCACAATCTGATGGTGGCTGCTCTTTACTCTTCCATGATGGCTGCCTCTGGAGGACATCTTGCCTTGTTTTGGTTGTTTCTCCCCCTCACTTTCCTCCTCTGCTCTATCTGACACCCAATTTGCGTCAGTGACCTCATCATCATCATCATCCCCTTCATCCTCATCATCACTGGAGCCAACTTGGCAATACACTGAGGCTGGTAGAACATGACTGCCAATTTGTTGCTTATCAGTGTTCTCCCCTCTCTGTAGGCTCATGTTACTCCCTTCCTCTACCTCAGAACCAACATCAGAATCAAGTAATGTTTGTGTGTTCTCAAGAAGCATGTGGCTGACGCTGTGTTCAAATAATTCAGCTGACTCCTCCATGCATGAAGCTGGGGCTATGGCAGGAGTAGCTGTGGACAAGGAGGCAGAATAAGCCACTCTGGCAGTAAAGATGAGCTGAACCCCCCTGTTCGGTTTGCACCAGAACTCCCGAACAGAAAAAAAGTTCTGACCTGAACAGGGAAACCTACTAAAGTCGATGGGACCCCAACTTTAAAAATAAAAAGTCCTAATTTTGAAGGCTTATATGCAAGTTATTGCCAATAAAAAGGGTATTGGGGGTTCGGGTACTGCCCTGGTGGACATGTATCAATGCAAAAACTTTTTTTGAAAAAGATTGTTTTTTCAGGAGCAGTAATTTTAATGATGCTTAAAGTGAAACAATAAAAATTAAAAAATCCTTTAAATATAGTGCCTGGAGGGTCCCCTTAGTCTGCGTGTAAAGTGGTACATCTGTACCCTGGATAGAACCTACTGCAGCAAAACTGACATTTCTAAAGTAAAGAAAATGAATGAAATGACATTTAAATTGCCAGCAATACATTACCATTGCCAGTAATAGAAAAATGTTTAAAAAAACGGTGTGGGGCCTTTGGGTCTGGTATGGATTTTAAGGGGGACCCCAAACCCTTATCCTAGCATGCAGCCTGGTAGGTAAGGAAAGTGGGGGGGTGAGCGAGCATCCCCCCTCTTGAACCATACCAGGCCACATGCCCTCAACATGGGGGGGTGCTTTGTGGCAGCCCACCCCAGAGCACCTTGTCCCCATATTGATCGTACATAGTACCCATATCTATTCACCAAAAAAGTGTAAAAATAAATAAAAACAGGATGCAGTTTTTGAAAATTCCTTTATTAAAAATAAAAAAACAGTGTCCTCTGATGTTGATCCATTGTCAATCACGACCCCACCGGAACCAAACAAGAAAAAAAAAATAGCTCCGCCATCAACTAAGGCAAACTGCTGAATGCCTGGCTTGCCATTTGACAGTTCTTATATAGGTAAGGGTAGGGCCACCTGGCGACGTCATCTTGTGACATCACCGACCCAACATGCACCTGTCAGTGACATCACAAAGGGGGTGGTGTCACCAGGCAATGTGGCCAGGTGGCTCCACCCCTTACCTATATCTACATTGGGGGACATATGTTTTTTTTTATTTTTTAATAAAGGAATTGTCAAAATCTGTCTCTGTGCTTTTATTACTTTTTTGGTGACTGGGTAGGGGATACTCATTCACATGGGGGGGGGCAGGATCTGGGGACCCTTGTTGAGGGCATGTCGCCTGGTATGGTTCAGGATGAGGGGCGCTCGCCCCCCCCCCTTTTCCTGGCCTGCCAAGCTGCATGCTCGAATAAGGGTCTGGCATGGATTTTTTTCCACTTTTTTTTATTGCCGGCAATGTTTTTTTTTTTATTCAGCAGTCGAAGTCCGGAAGCGCGGAAGTCCATTGACAGCTGATGACTCATTGGTTGTTAAGGATGTCGTGGCTGGCTTTTCGGCAGTGTGCAGTGCATTGCATGGCATTCGGTGGGGCGAACACCCACGGAACGCCCTTAAAATTCAGGCGAACAGGTGACGTTCGGGTCAAACTTTTGCTCGGCCCGAACCGCTCGCCCAGCTCTACCTGGCAGCTGCGGTTGACTTGTGCACCAGTGTCAGCTTGGGTCATAGAGGTTGAGGAGTATGAGGATGGTTTAGTAAGCTGCCTGAGGACAGACCACGTCCACCTTTGTCTGTGGACACAGATGCTGCTGGCCCCTCATAATGCCATGGGAATGTCTGCCTCTCCTTGTTGGCCTCCCATACATGATGGGGGGCTTATCACCCAAATTTAATAGAAATTGGGAAATATGTGATTGCATGCACTTTTTTGAATGAAAAGTGGTGTTTGGTGCGCTTTAAATTGAGGAATGACTCTGACAGAAATGTAAAAACTATTAAAAAATAAAAAAGGGGAACACCAGCATCATGGTAAGAAAAACTGTGACTGACCATTTAAAAAAAAAGGGAGCAGGAAGGGGCCAAAGAAAAAAATACAAAAAAAACCCCACAGCAACCAAAAACAAAAAAGGGGGGTATACTGCACTGTATAAAGCACTACATGTTATGTAATGCTGTATTAAACACTGCACTACACTAACACTACACTCACACACTATACTCAAACACTACAATAACACTACACTCAGAGTCAAATGTTATGTAAAGCTGTGTTAACCACTTACCGACCAGCCACTGTTGATCTCCTGCGCAAATCGCTGTAGGCACGATACGTGCTCACTGGCTAGCGGGGGAGCTAGTCACCAGGCGGGGTGGACTCGATGTCCGCTGCCCATCCACAATCACTCCCCCGCAGCGACAGAACGGGGATCTGCAAGTGTAAACAAGCGGATCCCCGTTCTGACAGGGGAGTTGAGAGAGAGCGCCTGTTCCCTGTGATAGGGCACAATGGTCTCTCTCCTCCCCCAGTCAGCCCAACTCCCATACAGTTAGAAACACTTCCCAGGGAACACAGGAAACCCTTTGATAGCCCCCTATTGTTAACCCCCTCCCTGCCAGTGACATTTACACAGTAATCAGTGGCTATTTCCTCCCACACTCCAAAGACATGCTGGTAGGATAATTGACACCTAACTAAAGCAGGCCATGGGTTGAAGGAAAGAAAATCGATTGATTCTTCCAATCCCCCCTGTGAACCGATTGTGTTCTCCCAGTGGGCGTGGGTGGGGGGAGTGAGGAACTGTTCCTGCCGGGAGAACACAGTATCCATTGCTAGCTGCTATAGCCACTGGCAATAATCACATGCTGGAAATCCAACAAGCTGGTTGAACCCAAGTCGATCGATGGAATGTCTTGGATACAGTCAGCCTGCCCATAGATCGTTCGAAGCCAGTCCTTGCTGAACCGCCCAAGATTCAAACCATCTGTGGATGGCTGAAATTGGCCCTGGTATGTGTATGTTTGCATGTGAGCTAGTGACCTTAAATTGTAAGCTCCTTAAGGGCAAGGACTGATGTGAATACATCAGATTTAAAGTGCTACTGTATGTAAATTTTCAGCGCGATTAAAATATCTGTGATAAATAAATAAAATCTTTCTTCTAATTTCCAGTTCTCTGCCTGATATCTGTCCAAATCTTTGCTTGTTTAATCAATTCTAACATGAACTTGTGCTTTGCTCATGCAGAACAATGCAGTGGCTTCATTTTAGTGCTGGACCTTGCATCTGCTCATACTTACCTTCCATTTGTTCCCCTGTTGCTCTATTTGCTTAGAAAGGCAATATGACATTTCCAATACTTCTAGGCATGGGGGAGCATATAACTCACACCCAAATGACAAAGGTGGTGCTTGGCAATGGGTTGCTCAGGCACCTAGCACTGTTAAATGGAGGTGGGGAAAGAGTCCATGGACCTGTGTAAGCTCCAAGTGGTAGTAAACTCCGTTTTGCCACTTATACCTACAGGTAATCCTATAATAATGCTTACATGTAGGTACTATGAATAACTCCTAAACTTTCACTGTTTAGGAAGTATTCAGAGTGCATGCACCCGGGGACGTCACCGGTGCATGCGGTCTGAAGGTCCTGCATACCGTGCTGGACCTTAAGAGCCCATGCTGTAAACGGTGGTACGCTCCACGTGCATTGCGGGATTTACGTCATCGCGCCCATGGCCACTCCTATACACGGAGGCCACGCACCCGGAAGGAAGACCGGGGGGAAGATGGAAGCCCTCTCAGCTGTGACAGTGTGCCGCTGAAGGGCTTTGTTTTAAAGGGGTTGTAAATAGAGATGAGCGAACTTCTAGAAGTCCGGGTTCTGCTGGTTCGGCCGAACTTCGGGACAAAGTCCGGGTTCGGGTCCAGACAGAACCCGAACTTTGTCCCGGACCCCGAACCCCATTGAAATTAATGGGGACACTGACTTTTAGGCACAAAAAAGGCTGTAAAATAGTCCTGGAAGGTCCTAGGGGTCTGCAAAAGGAAGGAAATGTGGGTAAGGGTGGGACAAGTGACCTACAAAGAAATGGGGACAGGGAAATAACTTTAAATATTTTTCAAAAAATAAAAACATAAAAAATGCAAAAATGGAGATCATCTTCAAAATGGGTCTGAAAAGTATTAATTAACATTAGAGGCCATAGAACTGTTCTAAAATCATCTTCAAACTGTGTCAAAAAAGTATAAATAAGCCGGGAGTACCCATATCACTGTTCTGCAAAATGTGTGTGTCACTTTAAATGAAACCGGGAATCAGTGCACATCTCTTCTGCACAATTATTTCAAGTCTGTGTGTCACTTTAAATGAAACCGTCAATCATTGCACATCTGTTATACACACTTCTTTTTAAAGTCTGTGTGTCACTTTAAATGAAACCGTCAATCATTGCACATCTATTATTCACACTTCTTTTTAAAGTCTGTGTATCACTTTAAATGAAACCGTCAATCATTGCACATCTGTTATTCACACTTCTTTTTAAAGTCTGTGTCACTTTTATTATTGCCGCTAATGATTGCACATCTGTTATTCACACACAACATCTGTTCTGCACCAGAACAGATGTTCTTCACACATTACATCTGTTCTGCACACATCTGAAAATAGTTTAGAACACTTTACCAGAACCCCGGACCTCAAAAAAAGTCCGGGTCCGGGTCTGGGTCCCGGACACCCCAAAGTTCGGTACGGACCCGAACTTTACAATCCGGGTTCGCTCAACTGTAGTTGTAAACCCTCAACGTTTTTCACCTTAATGCATAGAATGCATTACAGTGAAAAACCTCCTGTGATGCAGCAGCCCCCCAGAGCCCCCCGTTTACTTACCTGAACTCAGTCTTTCCAGCGACAGGGACAAGCACACCAGCTGCAGCCGGTGTCTTGGGTCCTGATTGGATAGATTGATAGCAGTGCAGTCATTGGCTCCCACTGCTGTCAATCAAATCTAATTGCGTGGGAGCCGGGGTCAGGGCCGAGTCCTGCTGTCTGTGTCAATGGACGCAGCAGTAACACAGGAGAGCATGCCCGCACGAGTGCCCTGGGAGAGAGCGGCTCTCCAATGAGGCACTCGAGAAGAGGAGGAGCCAGGAACACCACCGCTGAGGCACCCCAGAAGAGGAGGATCGGGGCCAAAACCAACTGCACAGAGGTAAGTATAACATATTTGTTTTTTTTTAACAAACCTTTAGATATCCTTTGAGGTAAGTCTCTCTCATAATGTGCTAGTATGTGATGCATACTAGCACGTTATGACATTGCTTTGCAGGGGAAGGTTTTTTTTTTTCTTCAACTGCGGTTAACTACTCACATGATGCCTCTTCTTCTCTTCACAGGTGAACGGCATGGCAGGATGGTGAAGAAAATACAGCATTTGCAGCTATAGGGCCAGCATTAGAATAAACCTGTTGCATTACCTTGCATTAGTAAAGCACAGGTTCAGTCTAATTGTCTGTATGATGGCATCTTTTCTCTACCTACTGTAGCTCCCTCTACATAGGTAGGTGCTATAGTGGTAGGATTTTTGTAGCACAGGTAAATTTAAGCAGCCCTAACTGAAAGCTACCTCAAAGGAGGACTGGGAGTTTGCAGTCAGGAGAGGGTGCAGAGCCAGAGGAGTGGCCTGTGGTGCCATGTGCAGTGAAGGGAGGCAGCTGCAGCCAGGAGAGCTGGCAGGGCCTGAGGAGGACTCACTGGGAGTGGTAGTCCACCAAGGGCAGCTAGCACTTAATTCTTTCATCTAATCACTACATTATAGGGACCCGCGGTCCCTGCCTGCAAAGGGCAATCCAAGAGGCTTGGCCAGAGCAAAAGGCTGGTCTCACCATGTGCTAGCTGCACCTGATAATAAGTTTGTGCGGGAGGAAGAGTGTGAGGTTCTTCAAGCAAGTTTGTGCAGGAGGAAGAGTGAGAGGTTCTTCAAGCAAGATTGTGCATAAGGAGATTGCAGTCTGATGTACAAGGAGTGTACATAGTGGTCCCGCTCTAAACAATTGCAAAAATTCTGCTGGGCATCTCATAATCCCCTTTCCCTATCCAAGTTAAATCCCCTACTAAAACAACAAAACAAAGCACTTGGACTGATTCTTGACTCTGGATGTCTGTGAAGAGTGTGGCTGGTTGGGCAGGGTGAGAGGTGAACCACTACTTTCAGCAACCGCTATGGGGGCATGGCTACACTACCTTCCCCAACCACAAGCTGTGCCCAGATGACACATTAGCCTTTCCATTTGCTACTTCGCTTTGGTCTTCTGTCTGCATGTCAGCTTGTGTCTTACAGGTGTTGGGCTGTGCCTTCCTTCATTGGCCTGTGCAGGATGACATCACTGTGCATGTGCAGGAGATCAGTCATCCGGGCACTCAGAATCTGTGCCAGAATGTAAACTGAGCTGCACTTGCACAGCTCAGTGTACATTCTAAAGAGGACTGTGAGAAGGGAAGTAAGTTTATTTTACTGCAGAAGACAAATTCATGTCTCTTCTGCAATAAAGAGATTGCCTGCTCAAGGTCTTTAAAATTGAGACTTTAGTTCCACTTTAAACAATGACATTTTTTTTTGTTATGGAACCAGATGCAAAATGTACACATTTAGTTCATCCTATACACTTCATGTAATTATTATGTAAGTTACAGTATTTTAGCTTGCTATAAGGATTCATATACATTAATGTCAACACAAGCATTGTAACATCTTACTAATCTTTGCTCAAATTAAACGTTGACTCAATGAATAGCTGCTTTTTCAATGCATCATTTATAGTAAGATAAATGTTGCACAGTCTGTTTCTATTAAACATGGCATGGAGATTGTTTCATGACAGCAAAAGAGCTTTGAAACATTAAAGGTTGCTGAAATGGAAGTTAAGCCATTGTAAATTATTGTAATGAGCAACTTTTTGAAGCTTAACTTTGTATTGTTGATGCTTATTTTTATTCATAAAATAAGAACCAAAGAAAAATAAACACATATCTTCTTTGGAAAACCATCTAATTTAATTAAATCGCATTGCTACCCTTGTTACCTACATTATCTATGTTTTCCCTACACACATAACCTGTAGTGCATGCATACAAATACAGTGCCAGCAGCAGAAATGAAATATGGATCTGCTGCCCCTGCCTGGCACAGTCTGATCACTGCATGCCTTTCAGCAAATAACAGCTTGTCCTCACATAGCTCTCAGGGCGAGGGCGACCAGGGAATTCTTACTAATATACTGTGCTATGCAGTATCCTAATAAGCTGAACACAGCAGAAGGTGTTCACAATAGATGGAGTTTTGCGGTAGAATTTCAAAGGTGATTCCATTAGCAGGTCATATACTTGGCCCCCTTAAAGCTGAGCTCCGGGCGAGCAGCTATAATTTTCAGATAAATACAAACAGTATTATGAGAACTGTTTTGCTAGCCAAAGTATTTTTGTATTTCTGTCAGTTCTGAGATTTACACAGGTGTGCCGTGGATGATAGCACTTTGCCTGTTACAGTTATTAGCTGCAAACGGGCTCATGTACACTACAGCTTCAAATCTTGAGTTTAGGAGCTTTTGACGTTATTTTGCCCAAGCTCCTAAACTCAAGTCCATAAAAGCCTATGTGTCCATGTGCACATAGGCTTTTACAAGAGTTTAGAAGCTGCCCTCAACCTCCCCCTCCTGAACATGAAAGAATTGCGTTCAAAAGGAGAGCATTAATCAGGGAAGCAGCCAAGAGGCCCATGGTAACGCCTGCAGAGATCCACAGCTCAGGTGGGATAATCTATCCACAGGACAACTATTAGTCATGCACTCCACAAACCTGGCCTTTATGGAAGAAGTGGCAAGAAGAAAGCCATTGTTGAAAGAAAGCCATAAGAATTCCCATTTGCGAGAAGCCATGTGGGGGACACAGCAAACATGTGGAAGAAGGTGCTCTGATCAGATGAGAACAAAATTGAACTTTTTGGCCTAAAAGCAAAACGCTATTTGTGGCGGAAAACTAAAAATGTAAACATCACCTTGAACACATCATCCCCACTGTGAAACATGGCGGTGGCAGAATCATGTTGTGGGGATGTTTTTCTTCAGCAGGGACAGGGAAGCTGGTCAGAATTGGTGGGAAGATGGATGGAGACAAATTCAGGGCAATCTTAGAAGAAACCTGTTAGAGTCTGCAAAAGACTTGAGACTGGGGCGGAGATTCACCTTTCAGCAGGACAACAACCATAAACATACAATCAGAGCTACAATGGAATGGTTTAGATCAATATTCATGTGTCAGAATGGCCCAGTCAAAGTTCAGACCTAAATCCAATTGAGAATCTGTGGCAAGACTTGAAAATTGCTTTTCACAGATGCTTTCTATCCAATCTGAGAGAACTTGAGCTTTTTTTGAAAGAAGAATATGCAAAAATTTCACTCTGTAGATGTGCAAAGCTGGTAGAGACCCCCCCAAAAAAGACTTGCATCTGTAATTGCAGTGAAAAGTGGTTCTAGAAAGTATTGACTCAAGGGGCTGAATACAAAATCACGCCATTTATAATTTTCCTTCTACTTCACAATTATGTGTCACTTTGTGATGATCTATCACATAAAATTCCAATAAAATACATTTACGTTTTTGGTTGTAACTAGAGTTGAGCGAACCCGAACTGTAAAGTTCGGGTCCGTACCAAACTTTGGGGTGTCCGGGACCCGGACTTTTCAAAAAAAGTCCAGGTTCGGGTCCGGGGTTCTGGTAATTTTAATGAAAAATCTTAAAAATGCTGTAAAAAAGTCCAGGAAGGTCCTAGAGGTCTGCAAAAGGAAGGAAAATGGGGGTAAGGGTGGGACAAGTGCCCTACAAAGAAATGGGGACAGGGAAATAACTTTAAATATTTTTAAAAAAATAAAAACATAAAAAAAGCAAAAATGGAGATCATCTTCAAAATGGGTCTGAAAAGTATTAATTAACATTAGAGGCCATAGAACTGTTCTAAAATCATCTTCAAACTGTGTCAAAAAAGTATAAATAAGCCGGGAGTACCCATATCACTGTTCTGCAAAATGTGTGTGTCACTTTAAATGAAACCGGGAATCAGTGCACATCTCTTCTGCACAATTATTTAAAGTCTGTGTGTCACTTTAAATGAAACCGTGAATCAGTGCACATCTGTTCTGCACAATTCTTTAAAGTCTGTGTGTCACTTTAAATGAAACCGTCAATCATTGCACATCTGTTCTGCACAATTTTTTAAAGTCTGTGTGTCACTTTAAATGAAACCGTCAATTATTGCACATCTGTTCTGCACAATTTTTTAAAGTCTGTGTGTCACTTTAAATGAAACCGTCAATCATTGCACATGTCCCCATTTCTTTGTAGGTCACTTGTCCTACCCTTACCCACATTTCCTTCCTTTTGCAGACCTCTAGGACCTTCCAGGACTATTTCCCAGCCTTTTTTGTGCCTAAAAGTCCATGTCCCCATTGATTTCAATGGGGTTCGGGGTCCGGGACAAAGTTCGGGTTCTGTCCGGACCCGAACCCGGACTTTGTCCCGAAGTTCGGCCGAACCAGCAGAACCCGGACTTCTAGAAGTTCGCTCATCTCTAGTTGTAACATGTAAAATGCGGAACATTTAAAGGGGTATGAATACTTTTTCAAGGAACTATAGTTAGTCTGGTTGAAAAAAAAAGTCCATCTAGTTCAACCAATGTTACATGTTCCCATTACCATAGCACAACTTAAAAAAAATGCTGGCTAGCTTTTTTAGTGCTTTTTTATTAGTTAAAAAATCCTTATATTCTCTTCCTGCTTTGTAAAGTTTAGAGGGGGCTGTTTGGAATAAGGTTTAACCTAATTAATCATGTTCACAGTTCTTCATTATCAGCTCTAAGCTAGATTTCAACACTGTCTGTTCAAATTTAGAAACCACCTTCTTAGCTCACTTTGTGTGGGGACAAAGACACTGTAAAGCTGGCCGTATACAGTTTGAATCTTGGCTGGTTCAGAAGAGATCCAAATTTTGTAGGGAAAGGCTGAATGTACCCAATTTGATCCATTGATCAACTTGGGTACAACCAGCTTGTCAGATTTTACATGCCATTATGGCTAAGGGCTATTAACCGCTAACAGTATTCACTGTTTTCTCCCGACAGGAATGGCTTCCCCTGACCCCTCGCCGCGAGAACACAATAGTTCCGCAGGAGGGATTCCTCCATCAACACTGACTGTGTTGCTGTGATTGCAGGAAAGAAAATAGATCCATCCATGGCCAGCTTTAGACTGTCCAGAAATTCTAAGAACCAGCCATGACATTTTCTCCTTAGAAACTTCTAACAGGTAAGAAATCTATGGAAAAAAATTAGGTATGCTGTGTAAATGGAAAAGCAAAACACACATGGGGTTTTATCAAATTTGACTGCAAATGTGGAGATGCCCATTAAAGTAAACCTACCCAGTAAAGTAAACCTGTCATAAAAAAAGAGTATTTATGTTAGCATAAAAAGTCGGATGCCCTAACCCAGCCATTCTCAACCAGGACTCTGTAGAGCCCTAGGGGTTATTTGAACTGTGTCTGATTGACCTTCTATTCGATGGTGCCTACAATGATTCAAGGCCAATGACATTTGACCAGCAGTATGACATCAATGATCTTTCTACTTGTCTTTAAGGTTGGATTCACATTAATGCAGATGCACTTTAGGTAAGTCTTACAGGTGCTGGCCATATAATTAGAATATCATCAAAAAGTTGATTTATTTCACTAATTCCAGTGAAACTTGTATATTATATTCATTCATTACATACAGACTGATATATTTCAAATGTTTATTTCTTTTAATTTTGATGATTATAACTGACAACTAAGGAGAATCCCAAATTCAGTATCTCAGAAAATTAGAATATTGTGAAAAAGGTTCAATATTGAAGACATCTGTGCCACACACTGATCAGCTAATTAACTCAAAACACCTGCAAAGGCCTTTAAATGGTCTCTCAGTCTAGTTCTGTAGGCTACACAATCATGGGAAAGACTGCTGACTTGATAGTTGTACAAAAGACGACCATTGACACCTTGCACGAGGAGGGCAAAACACAAAAGGGCATTGCAAAAGAGGCTGGCTGTTCACAGAGCTCTGTGTCCAAGCACATTAATAGAGAGGCGAAGGGAAGGAAAAGATGTGGTAGAAAAAAGTGTACAAGCAATAGGGATAACCGCACCCTGGAGAGGATTGTGAAACAAAACCCATTCAAAAATGTGGGGGAGATTCACAAAGAGTGGACTGCGGCTGGAGTCAGTGCTTCAAGAACCACTACGCACAGACGTATGCAAGACATGGGTTTCAGTTGTCGCATTCCTTGTGTCAAGCCACTCTTGAACAACAGACAGCGTCAGAAGTGTCTCACCTGGGCTAAAGACAAAAAGGACTGGACTGCTGCTGAGTGGTCCAAAGTTATGTTCTCTGATGAAAGTAAATTTTGCATTTCCTTTGGAAATTAGAGTCCCAGATTCTGGAGGAAGAGAGGAGAGGCACACAATCCACGTTGCTTGAGGTCCAGTGTAAAGTTTCCACACTCAGTGATGGTTTGGGGTGCCATGTCATCTGCTGGTGTTGGTCCACTGTGTTTTCTGAGGTCCAAGGTCAACGCAGCCGTATACCAGGAAGTTTTAGAGCACTTCATGCTTCCTGCTGCTGACCAACTTTATGGAGATGCAGATTTCATTTTTCAACAGAACTTGGCACCTGCACACAGTGCCAAAGCTACCAGTACCTGGTTTAAGGACCATGGTATCCCTGTTCTTAATTGGCCAGAAAACTCGCCTGACCTTAACCCCATAGAAAATCTATGGGGTATTGTGAAGAGGAAGATGTGATATGCCAGACCCAACAATGCAGAAGAGCTGAAGGCTAGAGTTGATCGAACCTCTGGAAGTTTGGGTTCTGCAGGTTCAGCCGAATTTCGGGAAAAAGTCCGGGTTCGGGACCGAACTTGACCCGAACTTTGTCCCGGACCCCGAACCCTATTGAAATCAATGGTGACCTGAACTTTTAGGCACAAAAATGGCTGTAACAAAGTCCTGGCAAGTCCTAGAGGTCTGCAAAAGGAAGGAAAATGGGGGTAAGAGTCGGACAAGTGCCCTACAAAGAAACTTAAAATAATTTTTAAGCTAAAATCACATTAAAAAATCAAAAATGGAGGTGGATGTGGAGTTGGAGGTTGAGGAGGCGGTGAAAGTGGCGGTGGAGGAGGAGGAGGAGGTAGCCAACACTGTATTTTTTATATTTGTGCACCGCTGGCCACAAATGTAGTTTTTGGAATTTTTTTTTTTAAACCAGCAATGTAGACATTTTTTTTTTATTTTTGTGCAAGAAATGCACCGCTGGACGCAAATGTAGTTTTTAGAATTTTTTTTTTTTTTAAACCAGCAATGTACTTTTTAATTTTGTGCAAGAAACAATAATCTGTCCCTTTAAGCAACAGCAGGAACCTCTCCCTATAGAACTAGGAGATGATTTTAGAACAATAATCTGTCCCTCTAAGCAACAGCTGGAAGAAACTTTCCCTATAGTACTTGGAGAGGATTTTAGAACAATAATGTGGCTCTCTAAGCAACGGCTGGAAGAAACTTTCCCTATAGAACTTGGAGATGATTTTAGAACAATAATTTGGCTCTCTAAGTAACGGCTGGAAGAAACTTTCCCTATAGAACTTGGAGATGATTTTAGAACAATAATATGACTCTCTAAGCAACGGCTGGAAGAAACTTTCCCTATAGAACTTGGAGATGATTTTAGAACAATAATATGGCTCTCTAAGCAATGGCTGGAAGAAACTTTCCCTATAGAACTTGGAGATGATTTTAGAATAACAAGATTTTAGTAGAGGTTCAAGATATCCCTTTCAAAGAAGGTCGGCAACGAATCTCTCGGTGTAATAACAAGATTTTAGGAGAGGTTCATGATATCCCTTTCAAAGAAGGTCGACAACGAATCTCCCTGTCTAATAACAAGATTTTAGTAGAGGATCAAGATATCCC
>BLSH010143069.1:0-19832 GCA_018402905.1 Glandirana rugosa | reverse complement strand
TACGGGAGTTTGCTGGGAAGGGTCGTGTTTGGGGGAGGGGTGTGTTGAGTGAGGAGGATCGTGTTTAGGGTACGTCGGCAGTGGATCGGGTTGGGGGGGGGTGGGGGAGGATCATGTTTAGGGGGGGTTAGGTAGGAGTATCGTGTTTAGGGGAGTTAGGGGGAGGATCTTGTTCAGGAAGCTTGGGGGGGAGAATCGGGTTTCAGGAGGGCGGGAGAGGATGGTGTATGGGGGGTAGGGGAGAATCGGGTTTAAGGGGGTGGGTGAGGATCGTGTTTTGGGGGATTGAGGGGATTTGTGCTATGAGGATGGATTGGGGGGGATTTGTACTAGGAGGGGGTGGGGGGGGGTTGGGCTAGGTGACGGCTGCATGGGATTTGTGCTAGGAGGAGTGAGTTGTGTGGGGAGGGGGTTTGTGCTGGGAAGGGTCGTTTGAGGGCATATGCAAGCAGGAGGGAGATTGGGCAGAATTTGTGCTGGGTAGGAGTTTGAGGTAGGTGAGGATGTGTGTTAGGTGGGATTATTTTTTTTGGGGGGGTGATTTTTGCTATGAGGGGGAATTTGAGCTGGGAGGTGGAATTCGGGGGCAAATATTTGTACTGCCAGGGGGGTTTGTACTGGGAGGAAGGGGGATTTTTCCCTTTTTAGTTTGAAGAGGATTTTGGCTTGCCGATGAAATGTTTTTTGGGGAGGGGGATTCTTGCTGAAACATGATGTTCACACATGGGGGTGGGGAGAGGGGTAGGTGTTTGTCATCTTCACCCTGGGTGCCAGATGACCCTGTCCTGGCACTGGTCATTAATAGCCGGGTCATAACAAGTAGAGCAGTGGGGGTAATAAACCCCTGTAAGTCTGGTTTTATTTGACCTTAAAATTCACTTTCATACAGCTCAAGTGTAAACTCATATTCCATACTAGCTATGGTCATGGTGTTGCATTTCTAAAAAGTGGTTACACTGATGTATGGGAGGACAATAAACATGACTATTCTACAAGGTCCATCAGGCTACGAAAAAGCATTAGATCTCCTATGTAATATAGGCTAAGAGCCACATCATATTTTATCTCTAGTGAATCATAATGCATTCTGTTTAATAATATGTTGATTGGCAGATTGTGAAAACTTGTCAGATGAGATTATGATTGCATTTAAGATAATTGGCATTAAGGGTGTATCTGCTGGAGCATTATAAAACACTTCAACATTCCTTCAGCACAGTCCTTGGACCTTTTTATTGGGTGTGCTAATTCTGTAAACATCCTCTCCAGGGCCCAGGAAAGAGGGCTGTTTTTGCAGTTCTGGGCTCTCATTCAACATTTTAAACTCTGATACATTAGATTGGACCTACTCTGCATGCGAACTAGCATTGAACCAAAGACCAGGCTAAGTATTTTTCACCTCTAACTCCATATATTTTGCTGTTGCTTATTGGTTATTATTTTTTAATATTTTCTTGCACCATTTTTCTTTTCCTTTATAAAATTGACATATAAAAATAATTAAGCTGAATCTCTGAATGCCCTGATCAGGAATTAAAGAACTTTTTGGCTCTTTAAAGAAAGCTACTTTTGTAAACTCTGTTATAGTCCTGTTTAGGACAACAAGTGATACGGAGATTTCTTTTAAAAAGACCAGAACTACAACTGCAGTTGCCTTGGACGGTGTGTGTTCATCACGTGGTAGAGGCCACTACATGTGTGTAAAAGACTAACTGGATGGGTAACATGCCCCAGTGACGATAGATTGTTGCTTCAGAGCAGAAAGATCTCTGCCCGCAGGGGATCTGAAAGTGTAATCATCACAGGCAGTCCCAGGAGAAAAAATGAGCAGTACACTATTATCTTCAGGATTCTGAATCCAGTGGCAGCCCATCCATATGGGGCACAGTGGCGCCGCCCCCCTAATCCATGTGCCCAGCCCTAATCTACATGCAGGGAACAGGTTAGCTTGAAAACATCTGAAAGGGGTTCTCCTTTAAATATGTTATGGCTGAACAACCAGGCTAATGCCACAGGATTTGTCACATTTTGAATGCCAAATTCAGCTGTCTCTTCCCAATAAATTAGGCTTATAGACAGTAGATATTTGAGGAAAATAAGCTTAACAATAAGCATATTATAAAGGCTAAATGTCTATCTTATGTGTGGAAGATTTCCAAACCTGAAAAGCTTGCATTTAATGAGCAAGTGACTACAAGTACTTTCCTTAAATAGCTGCACTGTAGCTTTTGATACATTTTCTGCTATATGTAGCATATTTTGGGTTGCTTTTAAGGTTTTACTATTTTACAATACAGTGATTTATTTTAGGGCCTTGTTAAAGCTAAAAATCGTCATGATTTTCAGCTTTTGCTGAATCAATAACACCCTGGAAGAACATGGCCTAATGATGTGCTCTATATTAGAAAATGTGCAATTACCTTGACTAATGCTAGAATGCAGATGGTATTGGCTATGAGATGATTATAAAAGTAAGTAAACATTACTGCTAGAAAGCTAAAATTGTTATATGTTCATAGATAACGCATCTTAAAAGTCATAAATTACATAAAGCATTTTACATAAAAGGCCTGATTTATTCAAGTGTGAAGAGCAGTGAAGTGATCTGGGAGAGATTTACTAAAGTGGAAAGGGAGCTAAGGTACACCTGTGTGCACTTCAAGCATCCAATCATCTGCAGGGGGATTTGAAAATGTAGAACCTCTTCTTCCTATCATTGGATGTTTGAAGTGAACACAGGTGCATTTCTTTCACTTTCCTCTTTAGTAAGTCTGGTCCAAGAGCACTTCATTGCCCTCACACTTAGTTAAATAAAGCCAACATACTTCCATTTGCCACCACCCAATCACCTTTACAAAAGGGATCACCAAAGTAAGCAATCAGTGATAAGTTTATTTAGTATACAAGCCAAAATATGAAAACAGGTAATTTGATGAAGCCATCAAACATTCACCTAAGCAGGAAATTCTATTTTTTTGGGGGAGGTGGGCAATTAATTAAGATGGTTATTTTGTAGCTGTAGATAGTAGATATACAGTGCGTGTCTTGCTTAATATTATTGTAGCCATGTACTCCCTTGGGAGTGGCTGGTAGTTGTGGTTCACCTTATAGCTGTCCTCAATCCCACCATATCTCACTCATCTGAAGTCACTGAAAAGGCCGGCTCTTGTTTTCATTTGCTTTATGTAGGGGATTAACTTGGATGGGGAAAGGAGTGACCGTATATATACACGACCGTATATACATTCTACTTCTTCCAGCACTTCTCTTGCAGACTATTGCTCCTTCACTTCTCTCCAGCACTTATCTTGCAGACTATTGCTCCTTCACTTCTCTCCAACACTTTACTTAGTTTCCTGACCTGAAGGGAAATTTATCAGGCTCACTCCATTCCTTTCTCTTCACCGCAGCTAGCACATGGTAAGGCCTGCACTCTGTCAGCAGGACCTCCGGACCACCCATCACAGGCCAGGGTCAAAGACCCCTTAAAGTGTAGCTTAGTACATTGGTGCTAGCTGAGCCTTTGATGGACAACAACTTCCAGCCCATCCCTCTTCCAGATCACAGCAACCTGCTTTCCTCCCAGTGACACTCCTCCCCCTGACTGGCTCTAGGGGTCTCCACAGACTGTTCACTATTCCTCTTCCAGCCTGTTCCAGCCTTTCCTACAGCTGCCAAAGTCTGTCACTCACCGACTCCAATGGATACTTTACATTGTTCTCAGTAGCACCTCTGCTGTTCTCTTACTCCCTTGTGCTGCTCCAGGAATCCACTCCAGTCCCGGGTGCACCCAAGTCTCCAGGCCTCAAGGTCACCCCCCCCCCCAGACTGGGGCTCCCTCTCCTGTTGACAGACTGCTGTATTTAAGGAGGCCTGCCCCCTGCCAATCCAGACTGTAGATTGGTCAGGGCTCCTTGTCATATATCAGGAAGTGACACCTCCTCATCCATCCCCCTCTCCAGAGCCTTCTCTGCTCAAAGGGGAGGAAACTCCAAGGGGTGTTGTTTCTTTCATCTCCAGCCACTCCCTGAGCCACTCCCCAGACCAGATCAAAACATTCAGGCCTGCACCTACAGTCAGGCCTAACTAAATTTTTCCTCTCCTAGCAAAAAGACCTCACAAAATGCCTACGCTTCGGGGGTGCTACATTATGTTCACACTGCCCTAAGATGCAATTCTATTAAATGTACACCGATAAGACATCTGTTCTTGTTTATGGTGGTTGTTTGCTCCCCCAGGGGTGAGAGTAAAGAAGCTCAGCTTTAGACCTTAATGTCTGAGGCCCATGAGAATGCAACTAGCTCTGATAACAGAAAAGGCTGTGCAGCTGAGGCCTTTCCATGGTGCAGAAAGAGATGGAGAGCATGGAAGCTCCTGTGCGATTAGGAAGGTAGAGCAGAGACCTACACAGGGGTCCTGGAGCCGCTAGCAGTAATCATTGTGTTCTCCTGGCAGGGACGGCTCCCCATGCCCCCCTGCTGACAGAAAACAATAGCGTTGCGGGAGGAATTCCCCCATCAACACAATCAAGGAGTAGCAAAGACTCAATTCGAACATTTATAAAGGGAAAGAAAGAGGGGCCATCATCCAAATTAGATATTAGAGAAAAGAGGCAGACCGTTACATAAACATATAGTGCATGGACTATCTCTGCACCCAGGGATCACACATGATTATAAAAGAATATATAATTTATTGAAATACAAGTGTAGCACCCTCCTAGTTTGGGTGTTAGTGAGTGTATATAGGTTTTGCCTTTCTCTGCTTAACAGAACAGATAAGTAAATTTAGAGGCTGTCTGCTTATCAGAGGGCCTTGATTTGAGTAAGGTCTGTTCAGTGTGCTCTGGTGCTGATTCATGTGGTCTCGAAAAGGAAAGGAAAGGGGAAGGGGAAAGGGGGGAGAAGCAAAGAGCAAGTGAAGAGTTGTGGATGGGTGAAGGAGGACCACAGCTAAGACCATACACCTGGGACAAGAAGATTGTGCATAAAATTGTTGAAAAAAGTGCTGGCATAGGTGTACGGTTAAATATATATGGCCCACCTAGTAAGTTAGGACGGCCGGTTTAGCTTCACTGGGGATGGAGGTTGAGCAAAAATTTGGCCCAATAGGTATGTAGAGTGTTCCCTCAGAGAGGAACACCTGTTTCCTTGGATAACAATAGAAGTGTATATAGAGTGGCATGGCACTTAAGGGCAGCTATACCTGCAACATAATGATTAGAGGGTCACCTGAGGAGCGATGTTACATAAACATAGGGAGGTAACAAAAGGTATGAGGTGATCATAGTCGATGATGCAACTGTTCACAGTCTCGCACCATCGTACCATGATGTAGCCAATAGAAGGGGATGTGCAGGGTTAAAATAGACACAGACCCTCACCATCGGATTGTTACTCATGACCTCCAGTGAAGCGACCGGAAGAGTGTCAGCTGTCAGGCTCCTTTTGTAATCCCCTGCACAGCTGATCGTCGTTGGCCGGGGATGGCCGGATACGATGTAGCCGTGCCCAGCCCCTCCCATGGCGCATGCGTGAAGCCTGTTATGACGCACAATCCTGGAAGGGTCGGCATCCAGACGAAGACGGAAGTTTTACCCGAGGCTACACTTCCGCCAACAGAGGGGTCGCATGCCTACCATCTGGGGAAGTAATAACTTTGCAGCCTGTGTATAAAAGAGACATGCCTGTAGGGGTATAACACAGAGAGTAACAAATAATATATGTTTACAGCATAAGAAAAAACACTATATATATGTTACATCGCAAAAACAATCACATATATTAGGGTGATAGACAAAACAGAAAGGAAATAATCCTCGAGGACGAATTTTTTAAAATAAACATTACATATGGCCCAGATAGCATGGGTCATAATACAACCAGTAGTGTTGAGTATTAGTATAGGGCAGGGCTAAGAAGTGAAAGCCCTCCCATTCATAACATGGAGCTAGGGCTGGGACTAGGATCAGGTTTATTCAGGCCTGTCTGTTAGGGCTAGCATATGACAAATAATGGTCTCATATCCATCAGGGGATAGATAGGGGTTGATTTACTAAAGCTTGAAAGTGCAAAATTTGGTGCAGCTCCACACAGAAACCAGCTTCAAAGCTTGATTGAACAAGCTGATGTTAGAAGCTAATTGTCTAGCATGCACAGCTGCAACAATGTTTGCACTCTCCCGCTTTAGTAAATCAACCCCATAATCACAGAAATTATTTATAGGTGTGTACCTCATTGATCCCTGGGGGAATATTGGCATTCACTCTGGAGTATCCGCCAATCCTAATGGCCAACCCTGGGGTCCTCTCAGATCACTTCCAACACCATAAATTTTACAACTTCCAAATTAAATCTGTGATACAGGCTGATATGATGGCCAACAGCAGTACATTTTCCCAACAGAGGAATAGTAAAGGTGGTCACCAACCCGCTGTCTAAGCTCTCGTATCATTTTGCACACGTAAAAGGCACCGCATTCGCAGATCATCAAATATACCACTCCTTTGGTGCCACAATTGACATGGGTAGAAGATGAAAAAAGTTCACCATTGGGTAAAGTGAATGTAGTGACCTCAAGGATCTAGGGGCAACGTGGTAATTTGCCACATCCAAACGTGCCCCGGGGGCCTGAGGGTCATGAGGATTCCGATTGGTGGTGACTGCTTGTGAGTGTGTCCCAGAGTGAAGTATCCCTCCAGAACACCAACTCAGGGGTAGATCGGATATACTTGGTAAGTATATGATGGTCTGAGAGAAGGTGCCAATGTTGGGACAAAACCGAATGGAGTTGGTGGTGGTGGGTGGAGTACTTGGTTACCACCTTAACCGTTTCCTGATGTTTGGTGTGGGGCAACCATATGAGAGGGAGGTCAGAGAACGTGAGGTGGCTTTATTAAAGGCCTTCCTCAGATTCGTAGAAGTGTAGCCTCTGGCTAGGAGGCATTGGCATAAAGCTTATTATTGTAGAAAAAAGTCCTCGTGCAGTTTCGCCGCAGCCTCAAATACTGAGTGTATGGGATGCTGCGGACAAGTGGACGAGGGTGGGAACTTGAGTCATGCAACAATGTACTACCCACCATGAGATTCCTGTACAGGTCCGTGTCAATCTGGTGGGGATCATTGATTATGATCTTTGAGTCTAGAAAATAAATACTCCTACAGTCAATGTTGTATGTGAATCATAGGATTAGCATTACGTTTATCGATAAATTGAATTAAATGATCTTCTGTACCTGTCCAAATTATGAATAAATCATTGATAAACCTATGCCAGCACAGGACGTATTGGAGAGAAGGTTGGAAAAGTTAATTGGCAAAGACTGATCTTTCACAGTCCATGCACTATATGTTTAGGTAACGGTCTGCAACTGGCGCAGTTCGTACCGCGTTTTTCTAACACATTCAAGCAATTTTCTTTCCTTTCATCCATGGTGGAAGGAAAGAAAATGGAATCATCTATGTGCTGCCTTACACTTAGGAAAGGTTCTGATCCTTCTAGTTACCTACATGTTCAACACCATGGAAGAGGGCCATTTCCCATTGCCCCTAAATTAGAGCTACGCATTACTTATTATTTGTAAGCTCCCAGCAGTTTTATGTCATACCCTTAAGTATTCCAGCAAAACAAATTACCAGCAGGTATTGGCCTATGGTTGTTGTCAGTTCAGTACTCAGTGGTGGTATGTAGAGCATTGGTGAGACATCAATATATAACTAGACAAAGGGAAAACATCCAATGTAGGATGAATTGCACTACAAGTTGCTTTGGAAGATTTGTGGCTGATGATGAGAGATATTTTCTCTGTCAATAAAAGCAACAGACTTCTGATAATGTTCCCCACCAGAGTAAAGGAAGCTTTAAACCTAAAAGCATAACTACTAATTGCTGCAAGTCTTTAGCTGGAATGTGTGTTAGGTCTTTTAATTGCAGAGGGGTCAGGTAGCTGAGTGTGAAGACAGAAATGGGAGTGCTGTGTGAATTGATATGAATCAGTCTAAAGTTAAAGTTATGAAGCAAAACTTAAAGCCTAGTGTTAGTTGTAATATTTGAGATAATTTAGATAACATTTCCCAGTCTAGTTTGTGTACTATTCTGCATTGGTGTTTTTGTGCTTGGAATCTGAAGAAGAATACTTGCTGCAGTCAGTTTATTCAGCATCTAACAAAACTAAGATGGTTCCAGCCACACCCTGCTATACACATCAAGATTGACACACCCTGCTGTGGGGCCACCTGCTGTTTCATGTTCAACAAATAAGATAAAATATACTGAGAAAGCTATAGCATAATTATTGCACGTTGATAATTAAAAACACAGTGGTTTTAGATTTTGCAGTTCACATTTTCCTCTTTTCTGACACCACTGTATAAGTATATTTTACAGAATCATGTTTTGTTTCTGGTACCTGAAGGGCAAGTTGCAAATGTGTGTTTCTATCAGCTTGTCTTTAATTTATCTAAAAGCAGTAATGTGTTTGTTTTATCAGTTATTATCTTTCATCTATACGCACTATCATCCTCAATTGGCACCAAGATCTGGAACCTTAGACTTTACATAACTTAACAGCTTAACATGTTCCCTCAGGACTTTTCATCAGGATATGATATACTTCCTGTAAAGTAATTGATGGCCTTGGAGTTCTGTTGTAGTATTACACTTGAACTTTCTGTTTATACATCCATGTTTGTTTTTGCCAGGATAGGTAGAATGCCTATGGTTGCAGCTGGAGCTTAACATAGGCCAAGCAGAGAGCAATCGGTGGTTCATGAGCAAATCTTCTGTCTACAAAAATTACTTTTGTGTCCTCCATAATGTAGGAATTTTTTAGAGGTTCTGTTTAAAAACACCTGCTGTGTTAGCCTACGGTAAGAATTCAGTTTGCTTTATCTAGAACTAAACATCTGATGCAGCTTTTTGCCAGGCTTGTGGAGGTACTTGATGTGTGTGGATGGGTGTACAGGAAGGGTGGACATTTTGGTAGTATTACATACCTGAGTAGAGATCCCTAGGTGAAGAGAGTGGCCTCTCTTAATGAAGTATAGGGACAATGGAGTTTTGAGAACACAGTTTGGAGCTGTAGTTCACCAGCACGATAGGTTAAGACGTAAGCCTAGGGGCTGGAATCTGGAACAGGCTGAACATGTAACTTGCAGACAACGATGTATCAGTGAGTTAGGCAGAATTCATAGTTGATGAAAGAAGTTGGAGTCAGTACAGGAACATATCAGCAGAGATGCACTAGTTTCAGACAAGTCAAGAAACAAGTCATGTTGGTAACAGGAAACAATAGAGTCAGGCTTCATGGATCACAGATCACAGGAATACTACTGAGGATCTCTTAATACTGAGACCTATCAGGGTTTAGCCTAAATAGCCTATTTTGTGCCACTGTGAGCACACAGGGGCATATTACCATGCATAATTCTGTGTACGTAACCATGCGCATGCACACAAGAATGCACAAGTGCTCAGTTCAATTTTGTATGGCAAAATCTCCTTGACAACAACCTTGCCTGTTCTTATCTTTGATTGTTCTCTCATTGCTTTAGCTTCAGTTATATCCCCACCCTACCCTCCTTCCTATTCATACTTGGGTGGTGCATCCTTTGCCCTTTTTAAACTGTTTTCCCTCTAAACTTCTGCTATTGTACACTATATTCTTGTGTGATATAGACCATTAGCTTATTGGTAAATGCAGTTGGACCTAATATTACAATCTGGGGCACCATTGTCATCAAGGATAACATTAAAGAATAGATTTTGGCTGTGGATACCTAAATGGAGCAATATAGAACAAGTTCAATGTATGCCTCTCTAAAGTCATCATTAGCCATCCCAAACTTAAAACCTTGGGCTTTCAGTGTGGTTAGCTATAGTTATCTACCTGCACATACAGGAACATAAGCTTTACTTTTCCTGTCTAGTTCCAACCTACACCTGCTGGCCAGTCTGTTTCCAGCAGTCTCTGTCCCAGAAAAATAAATATACAAATTGGGCCACTGGCACTATGTACAGTAAGTCACTGTCAGTGTCTAAAAGGTTGAGTCAATAGACTTTGAGAATTGGTCTATACCATGGTTACCTCTTTAGGACCTGCCCTGCCAAACTGCAGTGATACTTCACTACACTTTTGGAACGTTCCCTGACACTATTAGGTTGAAATTTCAACACTAGAGGGTTCTTGTCAATATCCTGGGTCTTTCTTTAATTTCATTGTTTCCCACTTACTCCAACATATCATGGGTAAAAAATAAAAGTG
This sequence comes from Glandirana rugosa, assembly GCA_018402905.1. Taxonomy (NCBI): domain Eukaryota; kingdom Metazoa; phylum Chordata; class Amphibia; order Anura; family Ranidae; genus Glandirana; species Glandirana rugosa. The sequence goes on along the minus strand of BLSH010143069.1, from coordinate 9,571 downwards.
TTCCCATAGTGTATTACTGTATGTAAGACTTATTATAGATAAAAAAAACACCAACTACTCACATTAAAATAGTTGAAATAAGTATATATGCAGTAAGTATCAAACCCGGGAATCGAACCATCAGCCTCGTGGGGTCGGTGGGTGTGGACTCCGCCCGAGAACAGAAATGTTTGCAACTCTTCACCATTTTGAACTTTTACTAGTGGCTCTGTCATTGGACTGTGATTATTTATGGGGCATTTAATTTGATGTGCATATGTTTTTCACTGCTTTTTTCACCTTATATTATATTTATATACATTGACCAAAGCTATAAAAATAGCAGTAAAAGCAGCAACAATGTGTATATATTGGTTTCTCTTTGCTTGGTTCTCAATTGATGCAGCTGTTCTAAGGATATTGTAACTTGTCTTTTTATGTCATTAGCAATTTTCACATAATAGATGTCTCTCTTCACGGCTCTGTAATTGTCTTCCAATAACTACTGTTTGCCCAGCAGAAGTAGCAACATAAAACAATCAAGGTTATGTCATGCCTAGCGGTCTCATTGTGTCCACTACTTAAGCCAAAAATCAGTTGATAGGCTACAGCGCTAACGACCAGCTATTTTAAAGGGAAATTATATCCTAATAGTACACAGGGTTATTACCTGTCAACTTGATGTATTATTCAATAGCAGTAGTTCTCCTAAGTTGTAATATATTCATCGACTATATTTTTTGCCCAAAACAAAAGGACATAAAATCCATTTAATCACCCTCTAACTCATCCATGGCAGCCTTGCCCATAGTTTACCTTACATTCAGACACCAACTAAGCAGCCATAATATGCTGATTTATTAGAAAATCTGTTACTGGCAAAAACATAGTTCAATAACACAGGAGATTATGATTTTTTTCATTAGCTATTTATAAGGCAGGCTTTATTTTTTAAGAAGTTGTGACAAGAAAAATATTAGAATTTTCTGAAAAATAATGAGGATATTGGGTTTGACCTTTTAATTGCCAAGATTTTTGAAAGATTTTTATTTTGACACAACCAGGCCATAATAACAGCTCTGTACTAGCCATGCATGTAATGATATAATTGTTTTCAATATAACAACAATTTCTATAAAATAATTATATTTTAGAGAAATCAAGAAGAAGCAACAATTGGCATTCTTGCAAAGTCCATTCAAGTTCAATAAAATTATATTTTTTTCAGGCTCAGCCCGACTCATCTAGCTTCTAAACCTCCCATTGCCCTAATTCTTGAAAGAAATTGCTGGTGGAAAGTCTGAAGATCAACAGACCTAGCATCAGTTTTATATCCGAGTTGTCAATGTGTATAGTTTTCTCCAGTCCCATGGAGATTTGTCATTTAATACTTGTGTGCTTGTAAATGTCCCTTAATTGAAACACTTGCCATAATTTATTTTAAATATATACAGTAGCATATCCTCATTGGGGGGGGGGGGGGGTCAAAGTGGCACAGTTATGTGCAGTTTCTGGTGTGAATGGGCCCTTATTTTTACAATGTGTTTAGTCATGCACATAATGGTGTCCGTTTATGAAACTGTGATCAGCAGTGATCCTTGGGATTGGCGGTGATCACAGTTCATTTTCGGTTTATGAAGCAGACATTCGGGGAAGAACCTGTTCTCTGCCGATCATCTCCACACATGGAGAAGCTGTGATTGACTGACACAGAAACGGCCAGTTTATGAAGCTGCGATCTCCGCACTTCATTGGCGATCTGTGTCAGGATTCACACTCCCGATTCACCAGCTCACAGGTGGTGAACTGGGGGGGAGGGGGGTGAAGAGGGAATCCCGGGGGTAGTAGAAAGATTACTGACTTCCTTCTTCCTCGGCAAGACCTCCCAACACAGTAACCATGTCCCCCTGCCCTGTATATGTGTGTATATATATATATATATATTTTTTATATATATATATATATATATATTGTATGTGTATATATAATGTGTGTGTGTTTATATATACATATATAGTGTAGGGGGGCTAATAATTTTATTAACAATGTGGGCGGTCTCCTCTGAGAATGTCCGTTACCGAGCAGTGATAATTTATCTTTGCTTAATAAACCGACATCTCTGTGTTTCGGTGAATTTCTGGTAATGTAATTTCGCTATGTCTCACGAGATTCCAGTATCAGGGGGCGTTCTCCACTGTTTAAACCATTTGTAGATCGCTTCACTTCACAAAAGGTGAAGCGATCTACAAGGGTTCATAAACTGGCAACCAAAGGAGAGAGATCTCCTCTGTGAATGCCAGAGAACGCAGCAGTGGATTTTTTCCACTGCTTCATAAAAGTACACCAATGTCAGAAGCAACCTCACAAGTGAATAAATGTTTACCATTTATAAAAATGCTCGTATTTAATGCCTTACTAATAGAGTTGAGTGAACCCGGACTGTAAAGTTCGTGTCTGTACCGAACTTTGGGGTGTCCAGGACCCGGACCCGAACCCGGACTTTTCAAAAAAAGTCCGGGTTCGGGTCCAGGGTTCTGGTATTTTATTCCACATGTTGAACAGCTGCCAAGGGCAGCCAATCAACAAGTGTTTCACTGGTTTTCCCTAGAAGCCATCACAGCCATGCTTACTAATGGCATGGCTGTGATTGGCCAGTGCATCATGTGACCCAGCCTCTATATGGGGCTGGAGTCACCGTGCTGCATGTCATATGCTCTCAGGATAGTTTAGGGAGAGGATGCTGCTTGCTCTGTGAGGAACAGATTGCAGAACATCTCATCCTGCATTACTGAACGATCTGATTGTGGACTAGGGAGAGATACTAGTACTGCTGCTTTGAGGGACAGATTGCAGACCTCATCCTGCTGCACAGAACGATCTGACTGGACTAGGTAGAGTCTGTTGCTTTAAGGGAAAGATTATTGTTCTAAAATCATCTCCAAGTTGTATAGGAAAAGTCTATTGCAGCCGCATAGAGCCATATTATTGTTCTAAAATCATCTCCAACTTGTATAGGAAAAGTATATTGCAGCCGCATAGAGAGCCATATTATTGTTATAAATTTTCGAACAATAATATGGCTCTATGCGGCTGCAGTAGACTTTTCCTATACAAGTTGGAGATGATTTTAGAACAATAATATGGCTCTATGCGGCTGCAATAGACTTTTCCTATACAACTTGGAGATGATTTTAGGACAATAATATGGCTCTATGCGGCTGCAATAGACTTTTCCTATACAACTTGGAGATGATTTTAGAACAATAATATTTCCCTTAAAGCAACAGCTGGAGCCTTTCCCTGTACAACTTGGAGATGATTTTAGAATCTAAAATCATCTCCAAGTTCTATAGGGAGAGGTTCCTATTGTTGCTTAAATGGACAGATTATTGTTTCTTGCACAAAATTAAAAAGTGCATCTACATAGCTGGTTTAAAAAAAAAAAAATTCTAAAAACTACATTTGCAGCCAGCGGTGCATTTCTTGCACAAATCCACATCCACCTCCATTTTTGATTTTTTATGTGATTTTAGCTTAAAAATTATTTTAAGTTATTTCCCTATCCCCATTTCTTTGTAGGGCACTTGTCCAACTCTTACCCCCATTTTCCTTCCTTTTGCAGACCGCTAGGACTTGCCAGGACTTTGTTACAGCCATTTTTGTGCCTAAAAGTTCGGGTCCCCATTGATTTCAATGGGGTTCGGGGTCCGGGTAAAAGTTTGGGTCAAGTCCGGACCCAAACTCAGATTTTGTCCGTAAGTTCGGCCGAACCTGCCGAACCCGGACTTCCAGAGGTTCAATCAACTCTACTTACTAACCCTTATTTAACCATAATCACCCCTAATTAACTTATTTCTCTCCTTCTTCTCTTTCTCTTTTCTCTAGCTATTGTTTTTTCCTGATTGCAGTTTATTCTGTTTCACCATTCTAATTTACTTCTTTATTTTGTTTTTGTTGGTTTTGTTTATTCATTTTATAGCACTCCATTAAAAGGTACACCAGATTTAAAATGCCTTAATTGCCATTGTAATTTTTTTGCCATGTTTTGTATCAGAAACATTTCATTATATGTTGTTAGTAGGGATGGGCCGAACACCCCCTGGTTCAGTTTGTACCAGAACTTACAAACAAAAAATTTGTGCAAACACACGAACGCCGTTAAAATCAATGGGACTCGAACATGAAAAATCGAAAGTGCTCATTTTAAAGGCTTATATGCAAGTTATTGCCATAAAAAGTATATGGGGACCCGAGTCCTGTCCGAGGGGACACGTATCAATGCAAAAACATTTTTAAATCGATTGTTTTTTCAGGAGCAGTGATTTTAATAATGCTTAAAGTGAAAAAATAAAAATGAAATATTCCCTTAAATATCGTGCCTGTGGGGTCCACTTAGTATGCCTGTAAAAGGGCACATCTCTGTGATTTTCAGAACAGTGCCACCGCAAAATGACATTTGTAAAGAAAAAATTGTCAATTAAACCCGCTCACGGCTGTAAAGTATTGACGGTTCCTGGTAATATAGATAAAAATCACTGCATAAGCATTGCGTTAACCCCCCCCCCGCCAGTCCATACCAGGCCCTTCGGGTCTGGTGTGTATTTTAAGGGGAACCCTGCACCAATTTTTTTTAAAAATGGCATAGGGGTCCCCCAAAATCCAAACCAGACCCTTATCTGAGCACCGAGCGCCCCCCACTCTAAACCATACCAGGCCCTCAACATGGGGAGGGTGCTTTGGGCACCTTGTCCCCATGTTGATGGGGAGAAGGGCCTCATCCCTACAACCCTTGCCGATGGTTGTGAGGGTCTGTGGGCGGGTCCTTTATTGTGTAAAATAGCTATTTTCTTCCTTTATTCTTTCTTCCTCCAGTCTTCCTCCATATTCTCCTGCTCCTTCTTCTGGTCTTCTGCTTATTCTTTTGGTCTTCTTCCTTCCTCTCGTCATCTTCTTCTTCCTTCTCTTTCACCGCCGCTGCTCTCCCGCTGCTGGTGCTGTGCCGTTCAGAAGATCCCAGAATGGGCTGTCTTCAGATTGGCATTTCTTTTATAAGAAGGAACGGGGCCACCTGGTGAGTAAATGGGTGGCCCCACCCTTACCTATAAAATAAATGTCAAACTGAAGACCGCCCATTCTGGGAACTTCTGGATGGCACATCGGCAGCAGCGGGAGAGCGGCGGTGGTGAAAGAGAAGGAAGAAGAAGCTGAAGATTGAAGACAACAAGAGGAAGGAAGAAGACTGAAAGAAGAATCAGAAGACCAGAAGAAGGAACAGAGCAGGAGAAGATGGAGGACGACCGGAGGAAGAAAGAAGAAAAGAAGAAAATAGCTATTTTACACAATAAAGGACTTGTCAAAAACTGACTTGTTTTTTGTACCATTACACTCCTTTTTTGGTGAATGGGTAGGGGTACAATGTACCCCATACCCATTCACATAGGGGGGTCGGGATCCGATAAGCCCCCCGCCCACAGACCCCACAGACCCCCACAACCACCGGCCAGGGTTGTGGGGATGAGGCCCTTCTCCCCATCAAGGTGCTTTGGGGGGACCTCAAAGCACCCTCCCAATGTTGAGGGCATGTGGCCTGGTATGGTTTGGAGGGGGGGGGGCGCTCGCTCATCCCCTCCCCATCCGGCCATGCCAGGGCTGTGTGCTGTGAAAAGGGTCTGGTTTGGATTTTGGGGGGACCCCTACACCATTTTTTTTTTAATTTGCTGCAGGTTCCCCTTAAAATCCATACCAGACCCGAAGGACCTGGTTAGGATTTTGGGAGGGAACCCCAAACAATTTTTTTTTCAACTTTGGCGCTTCATCACTTAAGGACAGAGCCTCTTTCTGTGATTTGGTGTTTACAAATTAAAATCTTTTTTTTTTTAAGAAAATTACTTAGAACCCCCAAACATTATATATATATATATATATATATATATATATTTCTAACACCCTAGAGAATAAAATGGCGGTTGTTGCAATACTTTATGTCACACCGTATTTGCGCAGCAGTCTTAAAAGCGTATTTTTTTGGGAAAAAAATCACTTTTTTGAATTAAAAAAATAAGACAACCGTAAAGTTATCCCAATTGTTTTCTATATTGTGAATGATAATGTTATGCCGAGTAAATTGATACCCAACATGTCATGCTTCAAAATTGCACCCGCTCGTGCAATGGCGACAAACTTTGGCACTTAAAAATTTCCATCGGCGAAGTTTAAAAATTTCTACAGGTTACCAGTTTTGAGTTACAGAGGAGGTCTAGTGCTAGAATTATTGCTCTAGCTGTAAAGATCGCTGTGATACCTCACATGTGTGGTTTGAACACCCTTTTCATATGCGGGCTGGACTTACGTATTAACAAAAAAAGATTTGGGTCACTTTTATTCCTATTACAAGAAATGTAAACATTCCTTGTAATAAAAAAAGCATGACAGAACCTCTTAAATATGAGATCTAGGGTCAAAAAGACCTTAAATCTCATATTTACACTAAAATGCAATAAAAACAAACTGCTTCAAAATTGCGCCCACTCGTGGAATGGTGACAAACTTTAGCACTTAAAAATCTCCATGGGCAAAGTTAAAAAATTGCTACAGGTTACCACTTTTAAGCTACAGAGGAGATCTAGTGCTAGAATTATTTCACTCACTGTAACGATCGCGGCGATACCTCACATGTGTGGTTTGAACATTGTTTTCATATGCAGGCGGGACTTACATGCGTTCTCTTCTGCACGCGAGCTCGGTGGGACGGGGCACTTTAATTTTTTTTATTCTTATTTATTTTACTAGTTATTTTTTTATTTTTATACTGTCAATTTTTTAAAAAACGGGTCACTTTTATTCCTATTACAAGAAATGTAAACATTCCTTGTAATAGAAAAAAGCATGACAGGACCTCTTAAATATGAGATCTGGGGTCAAAAAGACCTCAAATCTCATATTTACACTAAAGTGCAATATGAAAAATTGCTTTAAAATTGCGCCCACTTGTAAAATGGCAACAAACTTCAGCACTTAAAAATCTCCATTGGCAAAGTTTAAACATTTCTACAGGTTACCAGTTTTGAGTTACAGAGAAGGTCTAGTGCTAGAATTATTGCTCTCACTCTAACGATCTCAGTGATACCTCACATGTGTGGTTTGAACACCCTTTTCATATGCAGGCGGGACTTACGTATGCGTTCACTTCTGCACGCATGCTCGGCGGGACTGGGCGCTGTAAATTTTTTTTTTCTTATTTATTTTACTTGTTATTTTTTATTTTTATACTGTCCATTTAAAAAAAAAATAGGGTCACTTGTATTCCTATTACAAGCAATGTAAACATTATTTCTAATAGTCAAACAACAATCAGTACATAGGGTAATAATTGGCAGCGCTAGGGCACATAAGATAGCTCATGTACAGTATCTCACAAAAGTGAGTACACCCCTCACATTTTTGAAAATATTTTTTTCTATCTTTTCATGTGACAACACTGAAGAAATGGCCCTTTGCTACAATGTAAAGTAGTGAGAGTACAGCTTGTATAACAGTGTAAATTTGCTGTCCAAATAACCCAACACACAGCCAATAATGTCTAAACCACTAGCAACAAAAGTGAGTACACCCCAAGTGAAAATGTCCAAATTGGGCCCAATTAGCCATTTTCCCTCCCCAGTGTCATGTGACTCATTAGTGTTACAAGGTCTTAAGTGTGAATGGGGAGCAGGTGTGCTAAATTTGGTGTTATCACTCTCACCCTCTCATACTGGTCACTGGAAGTTCAACATGGCACTTCATGGCAAAGAACTCTCTGAGGATCTGAAAAAAAGAATTGTTGCTCTACATAAAGATGGCCTAGGCTATAAGAAGATGGCCAAGACCCTGAAACTGAGCTGCAGCACGGTGGTCAAGACCATACAGCGGTTTAACAGGACAGGATCCACTCAGGACAGGCCTCACCATGGTCGACCAAAGAAGTTGAGTGCACATGCTCAGCGTCATATCCAGAGGTTGTCTTTGGGAAATAGACGCATGAGTGCTGCCAGTATTGCTGCAGAGGTTGAAGGGGTGGGGGGTCACAGCCTGTCAGTGCTCACACCATACGCCGCACACTGCATCAAACTGGTCTGCATGGCTTATGTCCCAGAAAAAAGCCTCTTCTAAAGATGATGCAAAAGAAAGGGTGCAAACAGTTTGCTGAAAACAGGCCGACTAAGGACATGGATTACTGGAACCAAGTCCTGTGGTCTGATGAGACTAAGATAAACGTATTTTGGTTCAGACGGTGTCAAGCGTGTGTGGCGGCAACCAGGTGAGGAGTACAAAGACAAGTGTGTCTTGCCTACAGTCAAGCATGGTAGTGGGAGTGTCATGGTCATGCATGCTGCCGTCATTGGGGAGCTACTTTTCATTGAGGGAACCATGAATGCCAACATGTACTGTGACATACTGAAGCAGAGCATGATCCCCTCCCTTTGGTAACTGGGCTAAAGAAGCTGAGGGTAAAGCTGATGGACTGGTCAAGCATGTCTCCAGACCTAAACCCTATTGAGCATCTGTGGGGCATCCTCAAACGGAAGGTGGAGGAGCGCAAGGTCTCTAACATCCACCAGCTCCGAGATGTTGTCATGGAGGAGTGGAAGAGAACTCCAGCAACCTGTGAAGCCCTGGTGAACTCTATGCCCAAGAGGGTTCAGGCTGTACTGGAAAATAATGGTAATCACACAAAATATTGACAATTTAGGTCCAATTTGGACATTTTCACTTAGGGGTGTACTCACTTTTGTTGCCAGCGATTTAGACATTAATGGCTGTGTGTTGAGTTACTTTGATGGGACAGCAAAATTGCACTGTTATACAAGTTGTAGGCTCACTACTTTACATTGTAGCAAAGTGTCATTTCTTCAGTGTTGTCACATGAAAAGATAGAATAAAATATTTACAAAAATGTGAGGAGTGTACTCACTTTTGTGAGATAATGTATATGTATGTATGTATGTATGTATGTATGTGTATGTATGTACATTACTTTTAATCCTTTCCCCAAATCCTGTATGATCAGAACTGCTTTTTTAGGGGTTACCGCTCCTCTGAAAAGCAATCCCTGTTCAGATCCCTTATCAGTGGCATTTGACAGGTAGTAATGTTGTTTCTTCACCGTCTGTTTTAAGCCCATAAATGCAGCATCACCACGCCACAACCACATGCAATACACACAGTTGCAGGGCAGTTGCAGTGCAGCCCCATTCACCTGGGGATATACTTCCAGCTGCGGCCAGCATGTGTATAACCCCTAGCTACTGACTCTGCAGCTAAAGAGGGAACAGTTGGGGGTTGTAAAAAATGCTCAACTGCATGGTTTAATGTCACATGTGAATTAACCCTTGGTTAACATCTGTGCAACTACATGCTGCTTCCAATCAATGTGCTGTTCAGCCCACAAAAATGCAGGGAAAGAAGTCCTGGATCCTTTTATTTAAATTGCTCCGCACCAGAAACACACAGGCCCTGATTTACTATACCTCCCAAATCTACTCCAGCAGTGTCTTAAAATAACTCCCAGTTAAAGGCAATTACAACTTCAGCTCTCACCCACTCGAGTAAAATA
>BLSH010142967.1:57878-71662 GCA_018402905.1 Glandirana rugosa | reverse complement strand
ATACATCCTAAATATAGAGCCATTTATCCAACTGTCCATCCAGAGCCTCTGGTTTATAGACCAGATACATCCTAAATATAGAGCCATTTATCCAACTGTCCATCCAGAGCCTCTGGTTTATAGACTGGATACATCCTAAATATAGAGCCATTTATCCAACTGTCCATCCAGAGCCTCTGGTTTATAGACTGGATACATCCTAAATATAGAGCCATTTATCCAACTGTCCATACAGAGCCTCTGGTTTATAGACCGGATACATCCTACATATAGAACCATTTATCCAACTGTCCATCCAGAGCCTCTGGTTTATAGAACAGATACATCCTAAATATAGAACCATTTATCCAACTGTCCACCCAGAGCCTCTGGTTTATAGACCAGATACATCCTAAATATAGAACTATTCATCCAACTGTCCATCCAGAGCCTCTGGTTTATAGATCAAATAATAGGAGATTCTGCATTTATCTGTATTCTGTTTGAGGTAGAAGAAAGTGGTTTCACTCGGTACACCCCACCTCCTTGCTTTCACTTCCCCTACCCCCAGTACATTGTATTACCCCTCCCCCAGTACATTGTATTACCCCTCCCCCAGTACATTGTATTACCCCTCCCCCCAGTACATTGTATTGATGAATGGCTGTGCAAATAATGTGACATAGAAAATTGCCACAGTCTCCATTTTATTTCCCCAGACCTCTGCCCTCTGAAAACATGAAATATACTGAATATATATCTAGGATAAAATGCTGATTGTAACGTGTATGTGAGAGTTTAGGCAACCGGTTTAAATCATTGTGGTTCTGGTTTGGATTTCCTGAGGGATCTCAGGCTTTTTTTTATGTTTTGCATGAGATGCCCCTTAACCCCTTCAATACCGGGCACTTTGCCCCCTTCCTGCCTAGCTCAATTTTCAGCTTTCAGCGCTCTCACGCTTTCAATGACAATGGTGGTGCAGCGCTGCTCCCTTATTATTATGATCTCATTTTCTGGGGACAGACAGAGATTTCTTTGGTGATATTCGCCCATCACCGGGGTTTTTATTTTTTTCGCTGAAAAACTAAAAAAAAAAAAAAATGTTTTAAAAGTTTCTTTTCTGTTATAAAATTTTGTAAATAATTAATTTTTCTCCTTCACTGATGAGGCAGCAGTGATTCGCACAGATGAGGAGGCAATGAGATGCAGCACTGACTGGCACTAATGGTCACTGATTGGCATCACTGACGGGCACTGTTGGGGCTGCACTGATCTCCCCTGTGGGGAAATGCCGGTGATCGGCTTTCCTCTCCTCGCATGCTGATGAACGGCAGTTCCTTGTTTCATGTGATTAGCTGTGATTGGACACAGGTGATCACATGGGTAAAGAGCCGCGTCATTGGCTCTTTACCGAGGTAGGGGATGTCCCAAGGTGAGAGTGGGGTGACTTCATATGACGTCGTCCCAGGACAATAGAACCACCCTGCCACTGTCATTTCCTTATACGGAGGGTAGGAGGGGGTTAGAAGCTCTATCAGACTCTAAAGCCTCGTACACACGGGACGACGATCGCACGTACGACCGTGTTGAATCGTACATTGGCTGTTGTATGTAGCATACTGACGTGCACCCGACGGTCGTACATACAACTTGCGACCGGCCGAACGTGATGATGCAAACGAGCGTATAAAAAGGAAGTGCTGCCCCTCCCCACAAGCCTCCTCTTTACTTCCCCTCTCTTATACCCTACACATACCCTTATCCTTCGGAAATGTATAGATACACGATATCTATTAAGTTACTCCCCACCCTAAGATAATTTGGTATACACAGCCCTCCTTAATCTTTCTTAGCCACAAAATAAACACTTACTCATTAGGTCTTTCCTAATTAAATGGAATCTATCAACCACTACTCCTTTATAGAAGCAATGTGTTTTCATTATCTGTTATTATCCAAAAGGTTATACTCCTTGAATGTAATTATTGTCTTCTACTGTACTTCATGGCATTCTTATGTGTATAAATGTTCTTTACATTTGTATGTAACCTTTTGCTGAATAAAACTTTATGAAACAAAAAAAAAAAAAAAAAAGGAAGTGCTGGTATCGTAGCGTCACCCTTTGGGCTCCTTCATCTAATCTCGTGTTAGTTGAAGTTTGGTGTGTGTTGATTCGCGACTTTCAGATCGTTCTTTGGCTCGTTTCTGGACGCTCGTTCGTCAACGATGTTGCCTTCTCGAGAGAGAAATCTCGCTGCTGTTGGCCTAGGAGTTTAGGCTTGGACCCGAAACCAACGTAGGAGAAGGAGAGAGAGGAGTTGCTGGACCAAGAATTGGTTGCTGAACCGTGATCAATTTGCTCATATGGCTTTGGTAAGGGAGCTCCAGGAGAATAATCCTGATGATTTCAGGAATTATCTCCGGACGACGGACCCCTGCTTTAGCCACCTCTTAGCATTGGTGTCCCCCTATATTCAGAAGGTGGACACCTGCATGCGCCTTGCTATCACCCGAGCAAAGGCTCATTGCTACCCTGCGATACCTGGTGACAGGAAGAAGCCTGCAGGACCTCAAGTTCACCACAGGCATCTCCCCCCAGGCTCTTGGAGTGATAATTCCCGAGACATGTTCTGCCATCATCCAGGTGCTGCAGGAGGAATATATTAAGGTTTCATGTTAATACCACGTTTTATTTCTTTATGTTTGATAATATAGTATTTGCCCTTTTTCCCAATACCTAATTATTAACATTACAATATGCTGTGAATGTCTTCTTTGGCCTCATGCATGTTCTAAGCTTTTTTCACCCCCTTTTTTTCCTCTGCATGCCTCCCCAGCATGTTGTCCAGTGTCCATACACACTCAGAGGATAGGGTTGCCACATCATCCCTTTAATCCAGGACACATATGAATTCCCCAGGTTATGTGGCTGATTTAATGCAGATAAGGCACCAATTGAGTTTAATTACCACCTTAATCAGTCACATAACCTGTGTAATTACTATGTGACCTGGATTAAAGGGATGATATTGCAACCCTATCAGAGGGCTTTCATCAGGGGTTACAGGCAGTACTGTTGTAAGGGGCCCCAGTGTCTCAAGGGGTCCTTACAACAAAGACTTTAGCAGTGTTTAACATTGGAGTCTATGGGAGTGGGGCATCACGTTTGGGGAGACCATTCTCCTGAATCCTAGGCGACATAACTAACCAACTTTCCCCACAAGGTGAGGCCCCCCTGGACCACAACTTGTTCAAATTTGGGACCTGCATCAACTATGCTTTCACACAATGTCTTATTGCAAGCATTGAGTGAGGCTGTGTTGTCTGTGCACTGCTTTTGGAAGCCCTTGGATTTCACACTAGCATGCACTGCACACTTTGCTGGGTCATGCTTGGCAGGCTATATTGTATTGTTCCTACTGGGGCTGCAACATGTCTACACCCATGGCCAGTGGGCAGATGTTGTTGAATGGCCCAGTGTGTCAGTCCTGGCTAATGCCACAATTATTTATGTCAGATGGAGTTTCTAAGTCCCCCCCCCCAAACACACACTTTTGCCACATTCATTTTGCTTTCCAAACAGGCAGAGTGCTTGAGGTGTTCTTATTATGGGAAACCTAAGCCCCATGCTCCCATAAAGTTACATCATTTAAAACTACTGTATCTCCTGAAATGTCATCTCCTATACACACTCTCCATCTTTTGCTGGTGACATTTCCCTACTATTTGACCAAAACATTTACTGCAAGGCCTGCTTGATTTTCAACTTATTTTACTTCATGTGATCTCTTTTGTTTGAATATGGTTGGCAAAGTGTAATTAGCGAAGTCTATTTTCTGTAGGTTGTGCTTCTCCCATGTCTTTACATTTTGACTGAGCTGGGAATGGAAGTCTAGCCTTATGTTGCCCTTGCATTTGTATGTTGAATAACATTTTTGTTTGGCAAAGTATAATTTTTTTTTTTTTATCTACAGTTTCCTTCGAATCCCCAGCAGTGGCAGGAAGTTGCTGCCCTGTTTATGCAGCAATGGGATTTTCCTAACTGCGGGGGTGCCATTGATGGCAAACATGTGAGGATTGTACCACCACCCAACTCAGGCTCTTATTACTTCAATTATAAGGGGTTTTGCAGCATTGTGATGCTGGCCATAGTGTCTGCAAACTATGAATTTCTCTACCTGGATGTGGAGAAGAATGGCTGGAACTCCGATGGTGGCGTCATCATGCAGACAGATTTCTATAAGCGGCTTCAGAATGGCACCCTCAACTTGCCACCTCCAGACCACAGCGTGGGGGGTCTTAACTTTTTTTTCATTGCGGATGAGGCTTTTAGGCTTGGGGAACATATAATGAAGCCGTTTCTGCAACGTAACCTGACCGCTGACCAGCGGATTTTTAACTACAGACTGTCACGTGCTCAAAGAGTGGTGGAAAATGCGTTTGGCATTTTGGCCAACAGATTTCGTCTGTTTTTAACACCCATAAACTTGGCTTTATATAAAGTAAACCATGTGGTACTATGCTGCTGTATTCTTCATAATTTTCTGCGCAGGAATGCCACAAATTATCTACAAAGTGGATCCACTGACCCTGATGCAGCCCTGCCAGGCCCAAGTACAGCAACATCAACTGAAGGTCATCTGACAGATGCAATGGCAGACCTTCAAAGTCGACGTGCTACCTTGGCCACCCAGAACGCCAGAGAATTGCAAAGAAAATACATGGAGTATTTTGTGGGGAGAGGGGCCGTGTCCTGGCAAAACATGATTCAAGATCATTAATCTTATCCTTACAAATGGATCCTTCATTTTAACTACTCTTATCTGTGTGTTTTTTCAGGTGGAAAAGAGATGTTCTATGTGTGCTTTATTTTTGCTCTTGTTCCAAGAGAGAAATCTAACCTTCATTTCTCCATGAGATACAAATCTCACCTTCTGAAATGTATTTTGGTGTGCAGGGCTTGTGCTACATATACACAAACACAAAATGTTGTTGGTGTTCATGCATTCCATGCATGAAGACCAAAAACATGATGCATTAACAACTTTTTTAAATGTTAAGAGATGAACTACATCTGGGTTGACCACATAGAAGAGCACATTTGCAGTTTAAAGACCTAAACTTTAGGGAACTCACAGGCATACATAAAGTAAAGAAGAAGTCACACACTGTTAGTATCAAATATATCTTTATATTCTTTGCACATTATGATGTGCTTAGGAACATTTTAAATCCACATATAAAACCAGATCTAAAAACAGATATAAAACAAGATATAAAAACGTGAAAACCTGGTAAGGCTCCAAAAAAAGCATGTAAACATGTACTCCATCACATCAGGGGTTGTCATCTTTCTGTGTGGGCAAACCCCCCCTTCCTCCAAACTGGAGTTTCTTGGAGAAAGGGGTTTTGCATCTGAGAAATGTGAGAGTGCACCACATCAGTGGTTCCAAGCTGACACGTTTCAGAGTTGCCCCCCTTTATCCAAGATAGTGGAGTTTGTTTCAAGGTGCCCACCCCCAAAACGTGTCAGCTCAGAACCCATGATGGGATCAACTCACACATTTCTCAGATGCAACACCCCTTTCTCCCAGAAACTCCAGTTTGGAGGAAGGGGGGGTTTGCCCACACAGAAAGATGACACTTGACAACCCCTGATGCGATGGAGTACATGTTTACATGCTTTTTTGGGAGCCCCTTTAAAGTGGGAAACATGCCTCTAAAATGTGGTCCACCACACCAGCCCAATTGCAAGAAGATTATCAAAATTTTGCCAGCATGTCCCCAACATCCCTCAGTCGCTGCTGGAGGTTCTGCGCTGCCCTCTCTTGTTCCTGGGCGACCCTCTGCAGTTCCCGTGCTGCCTTCTGGATCTTCTCAAGCTCCACACGGCACCACTGGATGTCCCGGCTGAGGCGCCCAATGGTGCAGTGTGGCAGCTTGTGAGCTGTAAGTAGAGAAAAAAGCATAAGGTCAATGATGTGCAGCATAATAGCTGATGATGGCTTGGATGGACCTAGTTTTTGGGTAATTGTTGGGGGGAGGGGGTGCACTTTCTCAACACTTTAACCACTTCCCAACCGCATGCCGTGTTTTCACAGCGGCACTCAGGTTGCTGTGCGCGAATCTGCGTAAAAAGGCGGTGATCTGCGAAGGGCCGTTAGGGGGTGCGCGCCCACCACACTCCAATGTCCGCTGGCAAGCTGTGCTGAGCGGCCACAGGCAAAGTCATTGGTCCCAAAAAAGTGTCCAAATTGACGTTTAAAGCGACGCAGTGCCAAATCGCAAAAAGTGCTCTGGTCCTAAAGCTGGAAAACCTTCCGGTTGGTAAGTGGTTAAAGGCAACAATAATAAAGGCTATGGCCATACTTTCAAAAATGTAAAAAAGGTGTGTTGGTTTATTAACTGCTGTCCCATGTACCAATAGGCATGTCAATACACAAGAAACAAGATTAGAACAGTACTTACAAGGGCAAACAAGAGGTTCCCTCGGGGACTGGGGATGTTGGGGCAGCTCCTGGCAATCCGAGTCTTCTAAAAAAAGAAAAAAAAGGCATTCATTGAGCAGCCCAAAGTCACTACAGGTTCAACACATACATTGCGGGATATGTTTCAAGTGTACCAACCTTGCAATTGGGCTGGGCTGCCCACATCTGCTGGGCTTCCACCACCGGCATGGGGGCCCTCGGGAGTCAATTCTGAAACTAAACAACAACAAAGACAAAGACAATGATGCCATTTGCCAGGGCCAAAATACTTGACAAGTGGGAACATTCGTCAACTCCTACAGCTGCTCCCCCCCCCTCGCTTCTATGGGATGTGGGCTGTCTGCTATCCATCATATGCATTTGTGTGCCTTCCAGCACTGGGGGCTATCCTCTCACCATATCATGAATCAGGCAGCAGCCAGAAAAGTGATACTTATCCTTTAATTTAGGTCTGACACCCCCCGCCCCACCCCCTTTTGGGCACCTAGCAGCACCCCTGTCTGTGTCACAATTTATCTAATTGTCATTTAGCACTTACCTTCTGGGGATGAAGGTGGGCTTACAGCCACCTCAGCTGAGGGGCCAGGGGTGGCATCATCTGTGGGTTCCTGAGGGGGGTGGGCCGCTTGCTTTTTTTGTTTTCCTGTTGCAAAATACAAATAGAACATAAGTGCAAAAGCTAAAGGAATGTCTGAAAACAGTCTAAAATGGTATTCTTCATATACAGTATGCTGGATTTAGAAATTAAATTTGGGAACCCCAAGGCATACAAAGATTCCAAAAATTCACAGATAATTCTCTCTAGCTACTTTGACCAAGAACAGATCCACACACAGAATTTACACATCTACATACTGTTTACAAAAATAAATTGCTTACTTTTTTCAAGGATCCGATTGATCCGGCGCAGCTGGTCGGGCTCTTGATGTTTTAAATCCGACCAGCGCTTGTGCAGCTGATCCTTGCTCCGCTGGACCCCATGTTTAGCATAAAGGCGCTGTATGACCCTGTCCAGTACATAGTCCTTGTGACTGTTGGCCCTTTCATAGTCCCCCCTCCTACAGTCATAGTCCTTTTGCTCAAATATTGCCACCATATCTGCCATTTCTGACCCGGTCATGGGGGTGGGTTTGGTCTTCCTGTGCCTCCTGCTGGAATCCGCCATGCTTCCTGATTTGTTCGTCGTGGGGTTTGGCGATTGTTCGTTCCGTGGAGGCGTTGGTACGTGTCACGCCCCAGCGTCACGACGCACCTGAGAGCGGTACGCATGCGCAATGTAAAGCAAGGTATAAGACAAACGAACGGTCACAGAAATTGCCGTAGGTAGGAACACTCTGTGTGACGAACGCTGTGGGACAACCGCTGTGGAAACGAAGGTTCGGCAGGATTTTCAGATATAGGTGGGTAGAGGCCTATACTGTTATGCTAGGATTGCAGGTACATGGGGGCCCCATGATAATCTCTCATACTTGACAATTGTCCCGGATTGACCAGGAAAGTCATGCTTTTTAATAAGCTGGACCAGGATATCCGTGTCCTGGGCAGCATCCTGGAGCCCGTATTGTGCCCTCCTAAATCCCCCCTGTACTGTGCACTTCTGCTCACCCCTTTGTGTTGATTAGTCTTTGATTTATGGCATGTTTTAAAATCTATTTGATTAAAAGTAGTGATGAATATATGTTTAATTCCATCAACAATTTATACGTAAATTCTTGAGAGCAGGTGCATAAAACAGGGCAGGCTGGTAGGGGCCCTAGTGCCTTACTTTTCCCAGGGGCCCATGGTGGTATTAAGAGCGCCCTGTTGGGAAAAATGGCTTATACTGCTTAGGTTTGCTACATCATCCCTTTCAGGACAGATATTAATTACTCAGGTTCTGTGGCTGATTAGGGTGGTAATTAAACTCACTTGGTGCCTTACCTGCATTCAATTAGCCTCTGAACCTGTGTAATCCATGTGTGTCCTGGATTAAATGGATAATGCAGCAAGCCTAATGCTGCTTGGCTTGGGGCCTAGATTTGGTGGGGCTTTTATAGGGGTATGCTGGGTGAAGTTGCATGATGCTTTGTCTTCTGTCTTGCAGGCATAATGAGCAATGGCTTCTTCGCACAGGAGTTCCTGGTCAAATTTATCAAGCTCTACCACCAGCTTCCCTGCCTGTGGGATGTCCAGAGAAGAGACTACCACAATAAGACCCGGAAGGAGGCAGCATTAAGCCAGCTGGTTGACCTCTGTAAAGAGATTAACCCTGAGGCAACCACCATATATGTGCGGCAAAAAAATTGCCAACCTTCGCACAACCAATGGCAGGGAGGTGAAGAAGGTAGAGCAGTCCAAAAGGTCTGGAGCTGCAGCATCTGAGGTGTATGTACCTAAACTGTGGTACTTTACCAGCCTGCAGTTCCTACATAGTGTATCTGAGGCTAGGCCCTCCATCTCTACCCTTCCCTCAACATCAGGGGAGGTCGTGTCTCCTGCTAGACATGAGAAGGAGGAGGAGGAGGCCGTCATCACGCAGGTATAGTGTTGGTGAACATATTGTAAAGATAAAATACAATGATAATAACTAAATATTATTGTCCAAACATTAGAGTCTTAACACATTTGTTTCGAGATCCAAACACAGTTGTGGCCTAAAGTCATTTTAAGTATAAATCCAAATGCTGGTGCCAGAATGCTAGTGTTTGTCATTTCTAATTATCCAATAAGCAACAGTAATGAAATGTAAAATTGTTTGGATTCATCACCCACACAAACAATCATATTCTAATAATGTCACTTTTTTCTACTCAGGAAAGTGTCACTGACACAGTGACTGAGGAGGAGGCAGCTGGGCCATCACAGCCATGTGAGTCCAGGATTCCTCCACTGGAGGTTGGGAGGAGAAGGAAGAGGAGGGCCCAGGACACTGATGAGGCTGCGGCTGCATTTTTTCAACAGGCAACCCAGGTCCTCCAAAGGGAACCTGATGAGGAGGAGTCCTTTGCCTCATTTGCAGCTGCAAAGCTGGAAAAAATGACGCAGCACCAAAAAAAAATGGCAGAAGGCCTGATGACGGAAGTGCTCATCAAGGGGGTGATGGGGCAAATTACCACTACCACCAGGCTAGTGGATGATGCCCCACCACCTGCCCCATCCCAACCACATCCACTGGCACAGCAGCATGCTGCCCAGTGGCAGTATTACCCTCAGGGCCCCCAAGAACCCTGGTCTGGGATTACGGCCAGTACCCCCATTGAGGGCTTTATTTTTTGTTTGTTTTTGTGTATTTGTTTTTTTGTTTTAATTTTTCACATATTTTGTTATACTTTATACATTTGTTTTCTGTTATATTTTCTTTGCTGAAAAATTACTATCATTATTTTAATTTTTATTCTTTATGAGGGAAAAATAAAGAATATTTAAAATAACAATACTTGCCTAAGTTTATTAAAGAAAATGCCAGGTTTGAAGTAGGCAGTTACATTAAAAATAAAAGTTATAACAAATAGCAAGGGACCACAAACACGTTCAATTCAAGAAATTCTCGCATTTCAGAGCTTATAATATTGGGGAAATGGTAAATCGAAGAAAAGAGATTGAAAATAATGCAAATTTTATTAATATCACTACAGAACAACTGTCTTTTATTACATTAGTATCATATGTATCACTAGCAATGTGCATCTTCATTATTATCCCATTGAAAAAGATGCTAATGTGCGCCGCATTTCACTATTTGAATTGAATTGCCAATAGACAAACGAATATGCAATTGTGAAACAGAAACCTAGTTTTACACGAACGGACACTTCCGGGTGTTCCGGACTTGGCGCATGCGTGTTTAGCACAATACAACTTGTTGTACCAACTGCTCTGTACACATGATACAACGGTCGTATGCGAGCTTGTTGGCACGACCAAGTTTTCTAGTCTGCTCATACGACTCCCTTGTACGACCGTCGTATGTTCGACTGTTCAAATTGCGCATACGAACGATCGATATCTCATGCAACGGTCGTGAGTACGACCTGTTGTATACGATCATCGAACCATGTGTAAGGGGCTTTAGATGTAAGATAAACCAGGAGCACAGAGAAGTAATAATACACAACTTGTTGGATGTATATAATAAATTGGGCACTTGAAGTTAAAATTACAACTGGTTGAGATTTTGGAGATAAATACAGTAAGTTAGTAGGAGGGTGGCGGGAAGTAGGGTCACTTTTTTTTTCTTCACTTGTGGTTATCACTGGAGTTATTTATTTATTACTTTGGTTGAGTTATTTTAGTGAGAGCGAGAACTCTCTGATTTGTACAAAGGTGGGATTTGAACATAGGTGGGTTTTTTCTCCTCTCTCCTTCTCTCTCCTTTCTTCTCTCTCTTATCCCTTTCTATCGCTCTCTTACATTCTCTGCTGAACTTCTCCTCTCCTCATCTCTATGGGTATAGGTATCTATGAAACAAATCCCTCTACCTCTGTATAGTACTCTTGGATAGGGGTTGAGATGAAATGGATTGGATAGAGAGAGAGAGAGAGAGATGGAGGGGGGTGTATGTGTGTGGGGTTTTTATTCTTGTGTGTGTGTGTGTTATGTTTATTAAGGGGTTATAATTTAAAAAGCAGAGATGATTATTGAAATGTAACAATTAAATTAGTACGATAATAATAGATTTTAAATGTTGGATTTATTGTGTGTAAAATGGAAAATCTCAATAAAAGATCTAAATAAAAAAAATAAAAAAATAGACCACTGACCAGAACTACCAGCATGCAACAGAGCTGCTGGGCTGCCCTGCATTCAGCGTGCTTTCTAAACATGCATTCAGTGCTGCCGGAGGTTTTGCTGACCTTTATCAAAATGAATCAGACCTGGATTAGCAGCAGCTATCAAGCCCTTGATGCTAATGTCGCTAATTAAGTGCTTTTTGGATCTGTAATCTCTGAAAGACTGTCTAGGCTTCCTAGCTTTGTGGGCATTGATTTCATCTGGAAGATTTTTTTGGTGTAGGTTTTATGGGCACAATTAACACCCATGGGCCAATTTTTCCTCACCTGTTTGACAGGTGCATATCATTGCAATTTTTGACAGCAAGGCCAATTTTTGCTTTCATCAAGAGTACCAGTATAGGGTTGCAGTATGAAGGCACCACCGTCTCCAAAAGACCAATTTTTCTGCACCTGTTTGATTGGAGTCTCAAATTTAAATTGCTGACAGTACGGCCAATTCTTGCTTTCATCAAGATTACCTCTATACAGTATGGTGTGAAGGCACCACCAACACCCAAAGTCCAATTTTTCCACACCTGTTTGACAGGTGCATATCATTGACATTTTTGACAGCAAGGCCAATTCTTGTTTTCATCAAGAGTACCTCTATAGGGTTATGGTGTGAAGGCACCACTGACATCCAAAGACCAATTTTTCCACAACTGTTTGAGCTGTGCATAAAATTTCAATGTTTGGCAGCAAGGCAAAATCTTGCTTTCATCAAGAGTACCTCTATAGGGTTTTGGTGTGAAGGCACCACCGACACCCAAAAGATCAATTTTTCTGCACCCGTTTGACAGGTGCATATCATTGATATTTTTGACAGCAAGACCAATTCTTGCTTTTATCCAGAGTACCTGTATATGGTTACAGTGTGAAGGCGCTCCCGACACCCAAAGACCAATTTATCAGATATGGAGAACTTTCAAGTTGATGATCCACTGGGTTACTGGGTCATGAGAACAGACCACTGACCAGAACTTGCCCAGCATGCAATAGAGTGGCTGGGCTGCCATGCATCCAGCGTGCTTTCTGAATGGGCATTCAGTGCTGCTGGTGGTTTTGTGACAGATAAGAGGGAGTCTGTTCAGACTCCGTGGACGGACTGACATTTATCATAATGAATCAGTCCTGGATTAGCAGCCAATTCTTGCATTCATCAAGAGTACCTCTATAGGGTTACGATGTGAAGGCACCACTGACACCCAAAGATCAATTTTTCCACAACTGTTTGAGTGAGGCATCAAATTTACATTTTTGACAGCAAGGCCAATTCTTGCTTTCATCAAGAGTACCTCTATAGGGTTATGGTGTGAAGGCACCACCGACACCCAAAGACCATTTTTTTCTGTACCTGTTTGACAGGTGCATATCATTGCAATTTTTGACAGCGAGGCCAGTTCTTGCTTTCATCAAGAGTATCTGTATAGGGTTATCGTGTGAAGGCACCACTGACACCCAAAGACCAATTTTTCCACAACTGTTTGAGTGAGGCATCAAATTTACATTTTTGACAGCAAGGCCAATTCATACTTTCATCAAGAGTATCTCTATACGGTTACGGTGTGAAGGCACCACCAACAGCCAAAGACCAATTTTTGCACACCTGTTGGACAGGAGCATATCATTGCAATTTTTGACATCAAGGCCAATTCTTGCTTTCATCCAGAGTATCTGTATATGGTTACAGTATGAAGGCACGCCCGACACCCAAAGACCCATTTTTCTGCAACTGTTTGAGAGGGGTGTCAAATTTCAATATTTGGCAGCAAGGCCAGTTCTTGATTTCATTAAGAGTACCTCTATAGGGTTACGGTATAAAGACACCATCGACACCCAAATACCAATTTTTCCACACCTGTTTGACAGGTGCATATCATTGACATTTTTGACAGCAAGGTCAATTCTTACTTTCAACAAGAGTACCTTGATAGGGTTATGGTGTGAAGGCACCACTGACACCCAAAGACCAATTTTTCCGCAACTGTTTGAGTGAGGCATCAAATTTAAATTTTTGACAGCAAGGCCAATTGTTGCTTTCATCAAGAGTATCTCTATAGTGGTAATTAACCATTTAACAACCGCCCCATAGACAATTGACGTCTACAGGGCGGTTGCTTAATTCTGGGAGGACGTCTATTGACGTCCTCCCAGAATCGCGCTTCCCCCTGGGGCGCGCACACGGGAACATCCGTGACCGCCGGGTCCGGGGGACCCGACTGATCACGGATCGTGGTGAATGGCCGCTGTGCGCGGCCTTTCACCACGTGATCGCACCGTCAAATGACGGCGTGATCACATGTAAACAAGCCGGGGGCCTGGGCCGCCAGTGCCTACAAGGGCACACGCGCGGGGTCCCCCTTCGCGCTAAGACCCTCCTGCAGTTATCTGCAGGAGGGTCTTAATTCGTTGGCGGGACATCTGCAGTTAACAGATACCCCGCCAACAATTTACCAATTAATGGTGATATCTCTATGAGAACTACTTTCGTTGTTAACCGGAACGACAGTTTTTAAATTTAAACTACGGAGTGAGTTTGTCAACGCCTTTTTAACCAGAAACCCAC
>BLSH010142967.1:35425-47268 GCA_018402905.1 Glandirana rugosa | reverse complement strand
TACACACATTTTGCAGAACAGTGATATGGGTACTCCCGGCTTATTTATACTTTTTTGACACAGTTTGAAGATGATTTTAGAACAGTTCTATGGCCTCTAATGTTAATTAATACTTTTCAGACCCATTTTGAAGATGATCTCCATTTTTGCATTTTTGATGTTTTTATTTTTTTAAAAATATTTAAAGTTATTTCCCTGTCCCCATTTCTTTGTAGGTCACTTGTCCCACCCTTACCCACATTTTCTTCCTTTTGCAGACCTCTAGGACCTTCCAGGACTATTTTACAGCACTTTTTGTACCTAAAAGTCCGGGTCTCCATTGATTTCAATGGGGTTCGGGGTCCGGGACAAAGTTCGGGTTCTGTCCGGACCCGAACCCGGACTTTGTCCCGAAGTTCGGCCGAACCAGCAGAACCCGGACTTCTAGAAGTTCGCTCAACTCTAGTGATAATGCAAACAGTTTCAGATAATATATCCATGTAGTCAGTGATCAGAAATATCACACACAAGTTCAGGTATAAGGAGGAGGAGAAAGTTGGGACTTTAAATAAGGATATATAAGGACTCTGACCAATGTAGGTTGTGCAAATATTATTGTTTATTGGCCCTGCAAGGCAAGGTAAGTACTATACATCATAAACAAAATAATTCTATCACAACATAAATTAAATAAATATATAGCAAACATATATGCGTTTATGCATTTAAAACTGCAGAACACTCTGCCTGGTAATTGGAGTGGAACATTTTTGGTTGTGCAAATATTATTGTAAATGACCCGCCAAGGTCCTGGAAGGTAGGTATAATACATCATAAACAAAATAATTTCATCACAACATAAATTAAATGAATATATAGCAAACATATAAGCATTTATGCGTTTAAAACTGCAGAACACTTTGCCTGGTAATTGGAGTGGAGCATCTGCCATGGCGTGAAGTAAAACACTTAGCAGACCGAGTGGAAATCCACCGGTAATTGACTAACATGTATTGTAATAAACTGTTGTATAAAAAAGGGTAATATAATTGCTAATAAATAGAACCAAACAAAATTGGATCTAACAGAATTTTAGGAGTTGCTAAGTGTCCAAATAATATCCTCCATCCCTGATGCGCATACTAGAGAAGAGCAAATCGGACTTTATATGAGATGCAGAATGATCTGCGTCTCCATCCTTGATTCAATGAGAAAGGAGGAGAAAGATGGGACTTTAAATGAAGATATATAAGGACCCTGACCAATGGAGGTTGTGCAAATATTATTGTTTATCGACCCTCCAAGGTCCTCGAAAGCAAGGTAAGTACCATACGTCATAAACAAAATAATTCTATCGCAACATAAATGAAATAAATAAATATATAACAAACATATATGCGTTTAGAACTGCAACATACTCTGCCGGGTGATTGGAGTGGAGCATTTTTGGTTGTGCAGGTATAAAGTCAGTGATGAGATGAGCCCCATCGTACAGTTGAAGGGCCTCTTGGTATTTTTTTTTTTTTATACAATATTTTATTGAGATTATTCAGCAGTACAAAAAAGATAAAATGAAGGACAAATTATGAAGGTTACAGAGTATTGTCTATACAACAGTAACTTGACACGACAAGATATACAGTAAAGGCACATCAGGTGAACATTGGGGGGGTAACAGATGAGAGGCGGGAATTTCTCATGAAG
This sequence comes from Glandirana rugosa, assembly GCA_018402905.1. Taxonomy (NCBI): domain Eukaryota; kingdom Metazoa; phylum Chordata; class Amphibia; order Anura; family Ranidae; genus Glandirana; species Glandirana rugosa. The sequence continues at coordinate 45,585 of BLSH010142967.1, read as the reverse complement.
GTTGGGTATGTTATACAAAGGAAGATGCCTATAGGAGGGCGTGACAGAGGTTAAACCTTATAGGAGAGCTGGCCTGAAGAAGTGTAAAGTTTAGTGCTGCAGGTTTCCAAAGTGGAACATCAGGGGTGCGTTTCAAGTCTCAGTAGGAATTGGAGCAGATGGCTCCCGTATTCTGAGTTTCTCTAAGGAATTGGAAATGTCTGCTTTAAGGTACCATTCGGATAGTTTAAAGGGTGTCATGAATTGATTGATCTCCGGCTTGCTAAGGGAGTACTCCTATGAATCTCCTCCACCCTGTGAAGAACTTTTTGGTAGACCTGAAGTTCAGGTTAATCGTATCTTGCTTTTCCAGGGCAAGTAGTGTGATCAGGCCTTGTTTAACCTGACAGAGACCAGGAAGGGATGAGTAGGCACAAGTGGCCCCATTGTGTTAAGGATAGTGATGCCTTGTCCAGAATGTTCGGTACTGCAGGGTCACCACTGAATAGACAGAGAAGGGGTTCTTTCAGAGGGGATTGACCGCTGACTTCTTCAATGTATGTTAGTACTTTGTCCCAAAAGGGGGAGATTCGTGGGCAGGACCAGAGCCTGTGGTATAGAGAGGGTCTGGGTCCAGAACACCATGGGCAGGTGCCTTGAGTGTGAGTTCCAGTGGTAAAGAGTGAGGGGAGGTAAGCTCTGTGAGCAATCTTGAATTGGGTTTCTCTCCAAGTCTCAGCCACCACCAGCGAGCATATTTTCTTGTAGCCTGCCAGGATCTGTGCAGGAGCCTCTGGGTTGTCAAGTACTGAGCTCCAAGGAAGAAAGGGGGTGATCGAAAATTTTGAAGCTTGGTGTTGAGTAAGATTCCAATAAATATGAGAGATAGAGTATTGCTTGTTGGATAAAAGTGAGTCAATGAAAGAGGTCATGCAAGGATTGTGGTGCGCGCCCTGACAGGACTGGAGGAACGATTTAAGTTGCAGGTAGGAAAATACATGAGAGTTCGGTAAGGAGAATTCTTCCTTGAATTCAGGGAATAGTCTTAAAGAACTCTGGCCTTGTTTATACAGTTGGGAGACCATGGTTAGGCATTTGTCCGCCCAGGTGAAGAAGACCTTTGAGTCAACTGAAGGTGAGAACTTGGGGTTGCCAACTATGGGCAATGCCCTGGATATTGTTGCTGGTAACTTCAGCAGTTTTCTGACTTCCCTCCAGGCTATTATCATGTCTCTTAAGACCAGGCTGCTTTTCAGCTTAGTAGGGAGGGATGATAGCTTGGCACGGAGAATAGATTTCAACTGGAAGGGCAAGGTGAGCGATTCCTCTAAATTGAGGTAGAGTAACAGGAGCTGCCGGATATCCAATCAAGACCATATCTTAACAAACAAGCAAGGTTATAAAATCTCAGGTTAGGGAGACCAGCCCCTCCCCTCGCTCTTCGGGAGGCAGAGTTTCTGAAGAGCTATTCTGTGTCGTTTGCCTTTCCACAAAAAGGTGGTAATAGCGGAATTCATTTTTTGCACGTCTTTATGTTTAAGTAAGAGGGGTAACGTTTGTAGAGGGTAAAGCAATCTGACAAATGATATCATCTTGACTGGGTGGCATCTCCCGAAGAGGGAAAGAGGGAGGGCACCCCACCCATATAATTCTTTAGTGATTTTGGATATAAGTGGAGGGTAGTTTAGGGAGTAGAGTGAAGAAGGTTCTCTACCAATGTGAATTCCCAAGTAGGTAAGATGATGCTTTGTAACTATAAAGGGTGAGGATGATATCCAAGACTCCGCTCTGTGGGGGTTAAGGGGCAGTATTTTGTTTTTATTGAGGTTTATTCTCAAGCCAGTGCATTCCCTGAACGTCTGAAGTGTGCTTGTCAGATACTGAAAGTCTTTAGTGGGGTTCGAGGAGAATAGGAGGATGTCGTCAGCAAATCCTATTTTCCGATCATAATACCGCTTATCCCTTGGGGTGAGTTGAGTTGTCTAGAAAGAGGCTCTATGGCCAAATTAAATAACAAAGGGGACAGAGGACAACCTTGGCGTGTGCCTTTAGCCAGGGGAAAGACAGGGGAGATAAAATTGGGGGTGACTAGTCGGGCTGATGGGGAAGTGTACATCGTACGTATGAAATTTGTAATGGAACGGATAAACCTAACTTGTCCAAGACCATGAATAACCATTGTAGACTGATATTATCAAAGGCTTTCTCTGCGTCTAGCGAGATTACAGCAACATCTTGCTCAGGGTGTTGTTTGGAGTGTTCTATGGTGAGTAGGACCTTTCTGATATTTAGTGTGGCAGACCTACCTTGGACAAATCCTGATTGAGCTGGGTGAATAATTGTGGGGAGGATTTTAGCCAGCCTGGAAGCAACAACTTTTGAGAGGATTTTGGCATCAACATTTATAAGGGATATGGATCTATACGATCCGGGGGGTAGTGGATCTTTATCTTTTTTGGCTATGAGTTTGATATGGGCTAAAGAGCCTGTTGGCAAGTAAGGGCCCCCCTCCCAAATTGTGTTGTACAGGTGTTGGAGTGTGTCTGAGGTGAAGTCGAGGGTAAGTTTATAGAATTCAGAAGAAAGCCCGTCTGGGCCAGGGGCCTTACCGGTGACCATTGTTTTAATGGTATTTTGGACCTCCGTCAGGGAAACAGGCACATTTATTGCTTCTAATTGATCTCTCATAATGCTAAGGAGTTGAAGTGAAGCCAGCAGCGTTTTAGCTTTGTCTGTGTCAATCGGGTCTTCAGTATACAGGTCTGTACAGAAGTTCGTGAGGATGGCTTCTATCTCTGAGGGTTTGTCAGTGGTGTTACCTAGGGGATCTCGCAGTGCCATGATATGGGTAGGGGTGTGGCGACCCAAGGACATTCGAGCCAGGAGCTTTTCTGATTTATTGCCATATTTATGGAAAAAGAGAGAGGAGTGAAAATGGTTAATGGATTCCTGTTGTGAAGACCAGTGTTTTAAAAGTGTTTTTAGCTAGCTGCCAAGCTCTAATGTTCTCGGTGGGTTTGTGACGAGTTTAACAACCCATGGGCTTCTCTAAGTGACTTACTGGCTTGGTTGTAACTATTATGAGCCTTTTTTTTAAAATGTGCCGCAAATGAAATAATGTGGCCTCTGAGGAAGGCCTTCCCCGCTTCCCAAAATAAATTGGGCGTGGAAAGGTGATCCTTGTTGTTTGTCATATACTCTGTCCAGGCATGTTGAAGGGTGGACTTCAGCTCCTCATTACCGTTAAGGTAAGAAGGGAAGCGCCACAACGGTGAGTTCGGTCTGCGTGTCAGGTTGGCAATCTCAATAGTAACTGGGGAGTGGTCCGATATAGCCATACTCTCTATAGATGCCGAAGACACCATAGGGAGTAGGGCAGGGGAGGCAAAGAAATAATCTATCCGGGAGAAGGTTTTGTGGGGGGATGAGTAAAAAATATATTCTCTGTCTATGGGGTGCTTCAAGCGCCACACATCAGTCAGGTGGAGGGAGGAGATGGTATGGGCAAGAATGGATTCTTGGTCAGAGTCCGTGGAATGATGGCTTGGTATTGAGGAGCTGTCTTCCGCAAGGGGCATCACTGAATTTCTGAGGTTCCGTGATTTGTAGAGCCCATGTCATCATGGCTTGGAAAGAAGTCTGGGTAGGCGAGTTATCCGCATAAATGTTAGACACAGCTATGTCCTGGTCAGCAATGGTAAGGTGGAGGGTAACCCTGCGCCCCACGGTATCTGTGTCTAATGTCCGGACTTTATACAGAAGGTGTTTGTGGAGAAGAATGAGCTGAAGGCTTCCCCCACCCAAAGCTTACGGAGTCTGGGAATATCGTCTACCCCCAGATGGGTTTCTTGCAAAAGAGCTATGTCGGCTTTCAGCCTCTTCAAATGTCTAAGTACCTGCATACGCTTTTGGGGAACTCCTAGGCCCCTGACATTCCACGTGACTACTTTCAAGTTAGTCCCGAGCACCGGAGGATCCATGATTGCGTGGATAATTGTTATCTTAGAAAACAGAGCCAGCAACATTTCTGCGAGTAACAAGTACCTATAGGGCTGGGGAATAGTAAGACATAGGAAAGTACACTTCTAAACATGAGAAATACTTCAACGATACATTTTGAACACCATGGTGGTAGGCCATGAAACAAATACATTACAGACTTTTCTCTTTTTTCCCGCATACAATGATTCCCTATAACACAGCTGCTCTTCCCCGCCTAGGGTAGTCTAATTTGGACCTGGAGGAAGGAGGTTGTAGAAGGAGGTGGTATAAGTGTAGGAAGCGGAGGGGTACAAGAGGGAAGAGAGTAAGAAGAGAAAAGGAGGGGAGAAACGGGTTAGATCCGGAAAAGCTGAGAGGGAAGGGGAAGGGAGAGGGAGGTAGGCATGGAGCCCGCAATGTCATGCAATCGAGGATGTACCACAAGCAGTCCCCATCAAACGGCTGAGTAATGGGGTGTGCCCCCAAGGGAGTACCCTTGAGGACGAACCCCATTGAAACAATAACAGGGCAAAGTAACAAATATTGAATACAGTGAAAAAACTTAACTTGGGTAGATAGGTGAGATACCATTCCATAGCCTCGTGGCATATGCTGAACTGATTGTAACAAGAACTGAAATTTTGTGAGGTCCCCTTGTTGGGGGACCCAGAGACTGACACTTATAGTTCGCTGTTCAGTCAGCTATGATTAGTTGTAGTAGTCGGGACCTAAGAGAGAGAGTTAAGTTATGCGTGGACATTAGTCGACCATAGATCAGTTTATGACGGGAGCAACAATTGGGGCAATGCAACTCTAGTGAATTCAGGCATGTGCCTGAGATGTAGAAACTTCCGGAAGGCCAAATGGTACCCTCTTGTACGGAGGTTTCTCTGGGCTCAGAATCTTGTTAGATAAGATAGATGATTTCTTGGGTGATCTGTGTATGCCGGTGGCTGGCCAATGGCGATTGGTCCATGTCAGACGGTAGATCGTTGCCCAAATAGGCTTCGGTTTCTTGCGGTGAAGTGAACGAGAGCTTTTCCCCTTGAGGGGATTGGAAGTAGAGAGTGGCCGGATATGCCAAACTGAATCTAATGTTTCATTGGTGAAGGGCTGAGCAGACTGGGGAGAAGGCTTTCCTTTGTTGCATAACCTCGACTGAATAGTCCGCAAAATTCAATAAAGTGGATTCCTCAAAGATTAGATTTCGAGCTCTTCGAAAACATTGCAAAATGGCTTGCTTGTCCACATAATTAAGAAAGCGGACTATCACCGCTCTAGGTTTGGTGCGGGTGTCCGAAGGGGGGCCGATTCTGTGAGCCCTTTCAACTACACAGGGTGTGCGAAGGCCTAAGAGCCCAGGGATATCCACAGCGCAAATTTTGGGTAAATCGTGGGAAGAGTAGGACTCTGGCAGGCCAATTATACAGAGGTTGTTCCTCCTAGATCTATTTTCTAAGTCAATGACCTTTTCCGGAGCTCTTTTTGAACTGTGGTCAGTTTAGCCACGGGCACTGTTAAGGCAGTGGTGTCGTCCTCCATGGCGGAAATCCTGGCTTCAGAGTGGTCAATTCTGGCTGTCTGCAGTTGAAAGTCCTTGCTGAATTGCTTGAGGCCTTTGGTCACTGCTAAGTCCACTGCCTCAGTTATGATGGGTCTGCTCAGAGCCACTACTGCTTGGGCAATGTCTGCTGGCGAAGGTGGATCAGTGGTATGCAACCCTGTGGATCTCTGGGGGGGTTGGGGGCCTGTGGCTCCAGCAGTTGGAGGAGGAGGGGCCATTAGCACTGATGCATACGAAGGTACCTGGGATGTAGCTGTCATGGTGGTCGTGCCACGTGTCTATTCTCCTCTGTTCAGTGTGCTTGCAACGAATGATCGTGCCCCCGATCGCTCGACAAAACGATCCATGCGGGTACCAGAGAATGTACGGATCATGCCGGGAATATCCGCAAACGGTAGCGGGGTGTTCCTCCAGGAATTAGCAGCGTTTGTAGCTGGTTTTCGTGGAGGGGAGTCGGAGCTGCTCTCTCTTAGTTCCTCTCCATGCGGCGCCGGAACCGGAAGTCCCGGGCCTCTTGGTATTGAACGTGGTGTAGTACTCGTCAAACAAAAGGGTAAACAGAACATTCCTTTTATTTGTACATAAACCAATGGTCAAAAACTGTGCACAATGAAACTGTAGTAAACTGGTGAGCAATCAGCTCAGAACCTGAGAATAATGTAGGAAAGAAGACGGCAGAAAGAAAGGAAAAAAAAAAGGAAAAGTAGTAAGAAGAAGAGCAAGAGCAGTATTCTCATCCATCCACCGAAAGGTATTATATCCATGGTTGTCTTGTTTTAACAAACTTAACCACTTCAGCCTCGGAAGGATTTCCCACTTTAGGACCAGAGCACTTTTTCAATTTGGCACTGCACTGTTTTAACTGGTAATTGTGCGGTCGTGCAATGCTGTACCCAAAGTAAATTTCCTTTTTTTCCACAAATAGAGCTTTCTTTTGGTGGTATTTGATTATCTCTGCGTTTTTTTTTGTTTTTGTTTTTTTTGCGATAAAAACGAAAAAATACTGAAAATTTTGAAGAAAAATTATATTTTCTAATTTTTGTCATTAGAAAAATACAATAAACTAAATTTGAGTCATACATTTTTGCCAAAATGCATTCAGCCACATGTCTCGGGTAAAAAAAAGTTAATTAGCGTATATTTATTGGTTTGCACAAAAGTTATAGCGTCTACAAACTAGGGTACGTTTTCTGGAATTTACACAGCTATTTTATGACTGCCTATCTTATTTCCTGAGGTGCTATAATGGAAGGGCAGTACAACCCCCCCCCCCCCCCAAATTACCCCATTTTGGAAAGTAGACACCCTAAGGAATTAACCAAGAGGCATGTTGAGCCCTTTGAATATTTTATTTTTTTGTCAAAAGTGAATGAAAAATGCCCAAAAAAAAAAAAAATTCAGTTGGCACTGAAATGATATATTGCTCACACATGCCATAGGTAGATGTGGAATTAAACCCCAAAATACATTCTGATGCTTCTCCTGAGTACGGGGATACCACATGTGTGAGACTTTTTGGTAGCCTATCCGCGTACGGGACCCCAAAAACCAATTAACGCCTTCAGGGTTTCTAAGGGCGTAAACTTACGCTTTCACCCTACACTACCTATCACAGTTTTGGAGGCCATGAAATGTCCAGATAGCAAAAAAAAAAACCAAATGACCCCATTTTGGAAAGTAGACACCCAAGCTATTTACTGAGAGGTATGTTGAGTCCATGGAATATTTTATTTTTTTGTCACGTGATTGAAAAATGACAAAAAAAATACACAAAGTTATCATTAAATGATATATTGCTCACACATGCCATGGGTATATGTGGAATTACACCCCAAAATACATTCTGCTGCTTTTACTGAATACGGGGATCCCACATGTGTGAGACGCTTTGACAGTCAAGCCACGTACAGGACCCTGAAAACCAATCACCGCCTTCAGGATTTCAGGGCAAAAACTGCTGACTTCACCGCACACTACCAGTCAGTTTTGGAGGCCATGAAATACCCAGATAGCACAACCCCCCCCCCAAATGACGCCATTTTGGAAAGTAGACAACCCAAGCTATTTTCTGAGAGGCATGTTGAGTCCATGAAATATTTTATATTTTGCCACAAGTTTCGGGTAAATGACAATTGCTTGTTTTTTTTTTTCACAAAGTTGTCACTTAATGATATATTGCTCAAACATGCCACGGGTATATGTGAAATTACATCCCAAAATACATTCTGCTGCTTCTTCTGAATATGGGGATACCAGATATGTGAGACTTTTTGGTGATCTAGTCATGCACAGGACCCCAAAAACCAATCACCACCTTCAGGCTTTCTAATGGCGTACAATTTTGATTTTACTCCTCACTACCTATCACAGTTTCCTAGGCCATGGAATAGATAGCACAAAACACTCCCACACTACCCCATTTTGGAAAGTAGACACCCCAAGGCATTTGCTAAGAGGCATGAGGAGTATTTTGCAGCTCTCATTTGTTTTGGAAAATGAAGAAAGTATAGGAAATTGTTTTTATTTTTTCAAATTTCAAGACTTGTGGCAAAAAAGTAGATCTGCAAAATACTCAATGTGACTCTCAGCACATAGTTTGGAGTATCTACTTTCCAAAATGGGGTAATTTGGCGGGGGGGTTGTGCTATCTGGGCATTCCATGGCCTCCAAAGCTGTGATGGGTAGTGAGGAGTGAAATCAAAATTGTACGCCCTTAGAAAGCCTGAAGGCGGTGATTGGTTTTCAGGGTCCTGTACATGGCTAGATCACCAAAAAGTCTCACATATGTGGTATCCCCGTATTCAGAAGAAGCAGCAGAATATATTTTGGGGTGTAATTTCACATATACCCATGGCATGTTTGAGCAATATATCATTTAGTGACAACTTTGTGAAAAAAAAATAAACAGTTGTCATTTCCCCGAAACTTGTGGCAAAATATAAAATATTTCATGGACTCAACATGCCTCTCAGAAAATAGCTTGGGGTGTCTACTTTCCAAAATGGGGTAATTTGGGAGGTTGTGCTATCTGGGCATTTTGTGGCCTCTGAAACTGTGATTGGTAGTGTGCGGTGAAGTCAGCAATTTTCGCCCTTAGAAATCCTAAATGTGGTGATTGGTTTTCAGGTTCCTGTACATAGCTTGACTGCCAAAAAGTCTCATGCATGTGGTATCCCCGTATTCAGTAAAAGCAGCAGAATGTATTTTGGGGTGTAATTCCACATATACCCATGGCATGTGTGAGCAATATATCATTTAATGACAACTTTGTGTATTTTTTTTGTCATTTTTCAATCCCTTGTGACAAAAAAATAAAATATTCCATGGACTCAACATACCTCTCAGTAAATAGCTTGGGTGTCTACTTTCCAAAATGGGGTCATTTGGGGGTTTTTTTTGTTGCTATCTGGACATTTCATGGCCTCCAAAACTGTGATCAGTAGTGTAGGGTGAAAGCATAAGTTTACGCCCTTAGAAATCCTGAAGGCGGTGATTGGTTTTTGGGGTCCCGTATGCGAGTAGGCTACCAAAAAGTCTCACACATGGGGTATCTCCATACTCAGGAGAAGCAGCAGAATGTATTTTGGGGTGTAATTCCACATATACCCATGGCATGTGTGAGCAATATATCATTTTAGTGACAACTTTGTGTAATTTTTTTTTTTTGGCATTTTTCATTCACTTTTGACAAAAAAATAAAATATTCAATGGGCTCAACATGCCTCTCAGCTAATTCCTTAGGGTGTCTACTTTCCAAAATGGGGTCATATGGGGGGTTGTGCTGCCCTTCCATTATAGCACCTCAGGAAATAAGATAGGCAGTCATAAAATAATAGCTGTGTAAATTCCAGAAAATATACCCTAGTTTGTAGACGCTATAACTTTTGCGCAAACCAATAAATATATACTAATTTACTTTTTTTTAACCCGAGACATGTGGCTGAATGCATTTTGGCAAACATGTATGACTAAAATTTAGTTTATTGTACAGGGTGGGCCATTTATATGGATACACCTTAATAAAATGGGAATGGTTGGTGATATTAACTTCCTGTTTGTGGCAAATTAGTATATGTGAGGGTGGAAACTTTTCAAGATGGGTGGTGACCATGGCGGCCATTTTGAAGTTGGCCATTTTGAATCTAACTTTTGTTTTTTCAATAGGAAGAGGGACATGTGACACATCAAACTTATTGGGAATTTCACAAGAAAAACAATGGTGTGCTTGGATTGTCAATGCAACCCTCTTCTCCCACTCTTCACACAATGATCGCAACACCACAGGAGAAATGCTAGCACAGGCTTCCAGTATCCGTAGTTATAGGTGCTGCACATCTCGTATCTTCACAGCATAGACAATTGCCTTCAGATGACCCCAAAGATAAAAGTCTAAGGGGGTCAGATCAACTGTTAGGTTCGTGTGGTAACAAAAAGAACACTTTAAGGGTTATTCAAACTACACAGTGTACAGGGAGAAGGATAACTTTTTTGTTTTCAATCTAAGTTTTACCGGTTGAAGTTTTACCGGCGGTACCAGTGGTGGGTAGAACTTTTCAAAGGTGGGAGTGTATATGATTAAACGGTGTTTGTCCTTCAATTATAGTGGTTGGTAAGGGTAAAATAATTCCACATAGGT